>MJUT01054117.1:106869-135115 GCA_002080005.1 Gigantidas platifrons | reverse complement strand
TGGTGTGAGTGATTGTTTAACCTTTCAGAGAACAACAAAACATTTAATGAACTAGGACGTGGTGTGAGTGATTGTTTAACCTTTCAGAGAACAACAAAACATTTAATGAACTAGGACATGGTGTGAGTGATTGTTTAACCTTTCAGAGAACAACAAAACATTTAATGAACTAGGACATGGTGTGAGTGGTTGTTTTTTAATGTTAAGTAAATCATTTTTCATCTATATCATGGAAAGTACAATTCATATTTCTACAAGATGACGATGATGTACACTTTGTACTAGATGAAAACACATAGTAAAATGTTTATAGTGCTAGCTCACTAAACCAACAATCCATGGACAGACATGTCGCTCCATTCAGACACATTATCCTAATTCTGAGCCAACTAAACTTTGCTAGGGCTCAAACTCATGATCTACTGCACTCAAGAGTAACATACTTTTACATAAATTACAATAGGTCATAGGTCACTTACTTCATCAGCTGTTTGAACTAGGGGAAGTAACTCTACTAACATGTGGAATCCTATGTTTAAAACTCTCATGTTAGATGTACTAAATACAAGATCTGAAACATACAACATCAGAATTAACAAAGTTACGACTCATCATTATCATTATTACCGTTGTTTAAAGCCATCTTTGACAATATTTTAGACATATTGTTGTGTAATATTTTACCTAAAAACTTAACAAGGAAATTTAAAAGGATTTAGTACAATAAATTAATTTTTTTTTTTTATTTGGAGAAAAATAACAAAATGGAAGACTTTATTTGAAATTATTAATAGTTTACCAAAAACATTTACAAGATTTATGTCGAGTTACAAGCTTGGCACTTATTACACATCCTGTTTTCAGTAAATATCTGGTTTTGGGCATAATATTTATACTACACAGTGCTTTCAATATTTTTAAAGTGTATCAGTACTTCACAATTTACAGGAGGTACTTTTTCATTTTTCATGAATATCTTATGCAACAGTCTTTGAAATTAGGAGGTACCAATTACCATTTTAACTGGGTAAAAGTCCCTTGTACAGCCCCTTAATGAAAGGCCTAAATACAATATTTACAGGTTTTAAGAACATTTGTCATTCATTTTATGAAAAAATAAAAAAAATCCTTCACCAAAATCTATTGTGACATATTTACGCCAATGTAATGGTAACCATCAAATTTGAAAACAAATTCACAATAATTACCTTGACCTGCCTGCCAGAACTTTCCTAAAGAACATTTACTCTGTACTAGTTCTTGAACAACTAATGTGTTGATGTTGTGTATGACTGGATAATAGGTTGTTGCTTCCTGTACAAAAAACCCACTGATTATTAAGAAAATGAATGTGGATAAATAATTATTTTGTCACTGAATTTGTGTAGCATGATATATGATGCTGTATGTAAATTTTCCATATATCTCACACTGGTTGTCATGGTTATGATCATATGGTAGTTGGATTCACATCTATCTATGCAATCAGTGTCTATTACTGCTGAAGATATGAGTTTATTTCATGTTCATGAGGGAGGTGTATTTGATATGACATTATACGATAAAGTTTGTCCATTGCTTGCGACAGGTAGGTGGTTTATCTGGGTACAACTGTTTCCTCCATTAATAAAACTGAACTCCACGATATATATAGAAAAATAATATAATACCATAGAAAGCAACAAACCAGCTTAAACTTTTTAACATCGGGATCGCTGCGATACTTTCTGCCTGGACCTTTTAATCTATATTTATTATCCTATATAAACTGTCAAATTTACCAAGCTTTCAATGGTTGTTTGTTTATCTTTTCTTTCCTGGATTTTTTCAAAATTTTACTCAATAATTAATTCATCAAATACACTAATTTTTTTTACAATTTAATTGTTGCACTCCTCAGATATTTACATAATAGTTTGGCCACTCAACAGAATTTGTTTATATCTGTGTTACTGCAATCAAACCACTAATACAATCCCATCCTGTATTCTAATAAGAGGGAGAATGAGTCACTTTTTTAAAAGATATGTTTTTGATATTTTTAACAAAAAAATGGAAATGTGCATTCTGATGCACATAGCATGTAGTATTTCTTACATTATATTTTTTATTTTGTATATTTACCAATAAAATCTTCCATATTTTGGTAAAATTGTCTTCTTTTATTAACTTCTTGGAGTTCCAGTGTTCTTTAAGAAATTCCTTGTTTACCAAATCCTAAAAAAATATAAAAAGTGATATGCAACCTCTTAACACTATAAACGTTGATAATAAGTTGAAAGTTGTTCTCTTCTAAATTAATTCATTTGGATGCTTAAACTTCTAAATTATTTCCCTTGGAGGGTAATTCCATATCCAAACTTGGATGGGTTAAATGCATAAACATGCATATTATCTCTTCTGGCAGGTTGCATGTTTATTAAACTTTCATTTTGCATATTACCTTCCCTTGAGATATTCCATGATAAAAACTTGTATATTATCACCCATAGAATGTTTCTATGCCTACACTTACATATTATCTCCCCTGGAGGAACTTACAGATCATATTATCTCTCCAGGAGAAACTTGCAGAACACATTATCTCCCCTTATGCTGAATACAGACATTATCTCCCCTTATGGTACTTGCAGATCATATTATCTCCCTTGGAGGTACTTACTGAATGATGCTTCCTACAAGTTATCAATAGACACATGACATCTGGAGAACAGCCATCCCAACCCTTCTTCAGTTTTGATTCAACTTCTGGCCACACATACGACTGAAAGTCTTCACCAGTGACCTAAAACAACAAGTGATGGCATGATCTATATCCATAAATGTATTATTTCAAAGGTTTCAGAGTAAAATTAATCATAAGAAAAACTTAGAAATATTCAACTCAGAATATACCTGGTTGGTTGGAGAAGTATTTCAACACTAGGATAGGTGGGAGCAATATTAATGATTGTTCTCATCATGTAATGTCTGGCACATTGATGTTAGTACATATATTTGTAAGAATACTTCCCTTATTAATAGATCTTGTCAGATGTTTAACAGCATTCTTACTTTTCTGTATTTGTATGAAAATAGTAAATATCTATGACAGAAATAAATGTTGAGTTACTTCCCTTTACTTCATTATCTTATTAAGTGAAAAATGGGATATTTTCTTGCATTCATCTTAAGTGAAACCTTTCTATACTGAACCTCCTGAGACCAGCTTTTGTGTTCATAATAGACAGGTGTTTATTTTATGCACGTTAGATGAAAAAAAAAGATTTCCAACATTGGAATTTAATGTTTGGTGCATACTGAATTGCCTTATATTTAGGTAGAGTTTAGACAGGTTTCTTTGTATATAGACATCTCTCCTCGTTACTGTAGCAACATGGTTACAGTTTAGACAGGTTTCTCTGTATATAGACATCCCTCCTTGTTACTGTAACAACATGGTTACAGTTTAGACAGGTTTCTCTGTATATAGACATCCCTCCTCGTTACTGTAGCAACATGGTTACAGTTTAGACAGGTTTCTCTGTATATAGACATCCCTCCTTGTTACTGTAGCAACATGGTTACAGTTTAGACAGGTTTCTCTGTATATAGACATCCCTCCTCGTTACTGTAACAACATGGTTACAGTTTAGACAGGTTTCTCTGTATATAGACATCCCTCCTCGTTACTGTAACAACATGGTTACAGTTTAGACAGGTTTCTCTGTATATAGACATCCCTCCTCGTTACTGTAGCAACATGGTTACAGTTTAGACAGGTTTCTCTGTATATAGACATCCCTCCTCGTTACTGTAGCAACATGGTTACAGTTTCAAACTAAACCTTATTCATCTTATATTTTTAAGACATCTATCTTTTACCTGTTTGACAATGAGACACACTGCATTATAACATATCTGTTGTAGATATGAGCGTTTCTTACTAATGGACAATAATGATTTGGTCACCTTCCTCACATAATACCCATTCTCCTGTAAAAAGATATGAAATAAATTATAAAAAGTCAGCAAAGTAGTTGTAAAAGTGTCCTTTGTGTTAAAACAATGATATATGAAGGTGAAATCTCCAGCCATAGGTAGGTGTCTGGAAATCTTAACACTTGAAATTGGCAAGAGCATGAACCGATCTTAGTGGTGTTACTGATAGGCTTGTGTTAGAAGACAATGACTTTATTGGCAACAGAGCATGAACCGATCTTAGTGGTGTTACTGATAGGCTTGTGTTAGAAGGCAATGACTTTATTGGCAACAGAGCATGAACCGATCTTAGTGGTGTTACTGATAGGCTTGTGTTAGAAGACAATGACTTTATTGGCAACAGAGCATGAACCGATCTTAGTGGTGTTACTGATAGGCTTGTGTTAGAAGACAATGACTTTATTGGCAACAGAGCATGAACCGATCTTAGTGGTGTTACTGATAGGCTTGTGTTAGAAGACAATGACTTTATTGGCAACAGAGCATGAACTGATCTTAGTGGTGTTACTGATAGGCTTGTGTTAGAAGACAATGACTTTATTGGCAACAGAGCATGAACCAATCTTAGTGGTGTTACTGATAGGCTTGTGTTAGAAGACAATGACTTTAACCATTTGACCATCAAGGCCCCTTCATTTAAATTTGAACTTTGCTTACAAAATGATAAACTACACATATCTTAAGAGATTATTGTTTAACGCTTTATTAGCAAGCAATTTTTCAGCTATTTCATAGCAAGAACAAATTTCACTTTGATGAGACGACGATGTCTGTTTGTACTAGACCAACACATTTAGTTGGATTTTAATAATACATGTATAAGCTTACTGAACAACAGTCTGTGGGTACACATGTGGCTTCATTCAGACACACTATCCTGATTCTTAGCCAACCAGTCTTTACTCTTACTCCTTAATCATATGTGCTTGGTGGAGGCAACAATTTTATAGTCTTTGGTTTGACCCTACCGGTGCTCGGACCAACGATCTAATGCACTCAAGGCAGGCACACTAGCCAGTAAAAAATAGACAATTTTGAACACTCATACTTTTATTTATTGTAATTTATGATTATTTGACCTAGTTTAATTTACTATGGTCAAAGTTTATGCATGCCGTCGACTTTAAAGACACATGAAATCGAATACCCTCACATTATTTACCTGTAGAAGACGACCAGACTGTATTAAGGCAAGATATGCTAGTGATTCTCCTAAAAAACTGTAACCAACTTCCTAAAATAATACAGTAATAGCAAATAATAAAGAGTACAGAATAGTGATTTACATCTAAATCTACATTTACAATATAAAAATGTAAATTCACAATATTACCTGTACAGTACTGAGTAGTCTCCCTCTAATAAGGCCAATCTTCTTATCAGGTAAAACTACAGATTATGATGGATTGAGATTGTAAAATGTTTGTACATATCACTCTCATAAAACCACTTTTTCATTGTAGAAGGGGCTGCCTTACAAGAGGGTGATTATTATAATAAAAGAGTGATTGACAGGTGGATGGACAAAAGATTTCCTATACATCCCAAGTTTTTAGATGAGGGGATTAAAAATATTGGTTGAAGTAACTTAAAGCGAAAAATAAATTACTGAGTAATTTCCATCGAACAATCTCTATGATATACTTTGTTCATCTTGTGATAAAATTTGATATTGCAGATCTATCAGAAGGGGAGGGTTGGGATCCAATTGACCAGTTTAACCCTGCCATATTTTTGTGCCAGTCACAACCCAGGACCTGGATTTCTAAGATTATGTTGTGGTCTTTTTTTATGTTCAATGATTTCAGGTAAGAGGTGAATGTTGGTTTTATTCACCATCACTGTTTAATCTTTCTTTAGGTGAGAGGTGATTGTTTGTTTAGTTGATATTGGTGGAATTGTTGACCATCACTGTTTAATCTTTCTTTAGGTGAGAGGTGGTTGTTTGCTTAGTTGATATTGGTGGAATTGTTGACCATCACTGTTTAATCTTTCTTTAGGTGAGAGGTGATTGTTTGTTTAGTTGATATTGGTGGAATTGTTGACCATCACTGTTTAATTTTTCTTTAGGTGAGAGGTGGTTGTTTGTTTAGTTGATATTGGTGGAATTGTTGACCATCACTGTTTACACTTTCTTTAGGTGAGAGGTGATTGTTTGTTTTGTTGATATTGGTGGAATTGTTGACCATCACTGTTTAAACTTTCTTTAGGTGAGAGGTTATTGTTCGTTTTGTTGATATTGGTGGAATTGTTTACCATCACTGTTTAATCTTTCTTTAGGTGAGAGGTGGTTGTTTGTTTTGTTGATATTGGTGGAATTGTTTATCTCTGTTTAATCTTTCTTTTCATAATACACTATACTGTATCCCTCTTTAAACTTACTGCTTTAGATTCCTTCTTTGGTAATTTTAAATGTTTTGATATAAGACTGAGAAGTTCTTCTACTGTAACAGAACCAAACTTCCTTAAAATCTGAAATAATAAACACAACTACATGTACATTTAGTCATCTTCAGTATACTGTGGTGATTTGCCACCTCTCTCCATTAACTAAAACATGTGGTCATTTACACCATCGTAATACACCTAATTTCTGTTGTATCAATGTTATATATCTCCAGTAAATATAAATCAGAAAAGTAGGGCTTGTGTATTCTGCTAAAATAAGATTCATTAAAAATGAAAAAAAACAAAACATTATGAAATTGCAATAGAAAAGAAGTGACATCAAAAACTAGATGTTATAACTGAATTTCCAAGGTTTTATATAGCGACATTATAGTAGAAAGTGATATACTGCCAGTGACTGTATAAAGCAAAAATTTATATACATGTAGTCAATGCATTTTGGCTGCTGAAATAGCACAGCTGCAGGATAAATTGATAGAAATGTCATACTGACAAATAGTGGTGTACCGATCATTGGAAACATCGACTAATCAGGTGGACATCAGCGTCTGATCCGATGATCGATTTTTAAACCTTGTGGTCGATTCTGATTCCTAGTGTTGAAAAAAATTAATATGTTTAACTTTATTCTTTATTTTTGTCTTCATTTTGACAAACATCTTCATCACCTACTTCACCACTGTCTTTGGCAACTCAGTAAATACACACACTTGGAATAGTCTATTATTTATCCACTGTTTGGACTAGTCAATTTTATTTCAGGTGTTAGAATATTTTATTGCCAAGTAGTTACACATGTGGAAAGCAGGGGCAGATCCAGGATTTCAAGTTAGGGGGGGGGGTGCACTTAAAAAAAATCGCCCCTCCATCCACTCGGCACGAAAATTTTGGGGGTATTTCGTGTGAAAAATCACGATTTTACGCAAATAAAATCATATTTTTCCAATGTTAGGGGGGGTGTGTGCGCCGGGTGCACCCCCCCCCCATTGAATCCACCCCTGGGAAGTGATGTTTTGTTTTGTTCTAAGTTAATGTTTACAAATTGTAACAGTCCATTCTGATGATAATTATTTGTAAATACACAGAAAAAGGTTATGACATACTCAAACTATATTTAACAGAAATGTTTCAACAACTGTGTTTCTACTATTTGTTATTGTTTTTGTTCTGGTTAATATACAAAATGTATATGAAAATCACCAGCAACAACAGCACATGAATAATTTTGTAATCTTGATACAATTTTATTCAACTTTTTACTATTATCAATCATACTCTTAAAATAGGACTATTTTAGTAATTATAGGAATAAAATACATTTAGGAGGTTATTGTCACCGATGATCGATTATTGGTTGATATTGGTATAACGATCATAGATCCTGAAAATGTTACCGATTCCCATCAATACTGCCAAATTAAAGCTACATAAAAAGTAGACAAGATGAACTGTGAGCTAATGCTCACTTATGATACCCCCGAATATATGTTCAATGTGTATAAAACTAACCAAGTCGGCAAACAGGAAGTAGGAATCTGACAGGTCCAAAAACGTTTCCCACAATATGGCATACCTATATGAAGCTTGTGACCAAATATCAGATTTCTGCCATCAATAGTTGCTGAGAAAGATGCGATGAAAAATATCTTGGACGGACGGGGACGGAAGGACGGACAGAGGTAAAATAGCTAGTATACCTCCCCTCAGGTGGAGCGGAGGTATAATTATATTCAAGGAAACAGCTTATAATCAATATATTTGTGCATACCAAACTACAATTTTTTTTTAAATGTCATAAAGCTTTACATATTTAACCTGTCACAGGTCCTGCGTTATCCGTAAACCTGTCTATTTTGAAAGAAATAATGTCTTGCCAATTCTCTACTGTATTACACAAACCTGACACAGAGCTACAGAAAATCCCTGTCTAGCTGATTCTCTACTGGATGCTAATCCTTTCACTAATCTTTTTATACTATAGTCTAATTCTTCTGTACATCCCTCCTGAAAATATATGTTAATTGTAACAATGATTTTGACTATAAACATGTACTGTATAAATATTTTGAGAAATATAAATTTCTCTATTAGATTATAAAAGTGAGTGATTGTTGTTTAACGCTAACTCAGCAGTTGGATTTTTACAGTGCTAGCTCACTGAAACAACAGACCACTGATAGACATGTCACCCCACTCGAACACATTGTCCTGATTCTGAGCCAACCAGTCTTTGCTCTTTCTCCTTAATGCTGCCTGTTTAACGGAGAAGTAACAAATACCAATTCAGGCGAGTACGTTAACCAATACACCACCAATGCGGTTGTATTAGATTATAAACATTTACATATTTATAATCAAATTTTCACTTCAATGATCTTATTTATTATTGTCGTCCAATACAAAGCACTAAGTTTAATTTAATTGTCTCTGTCATAAATAATGGTGATAAAACGATGATTGGTTATTGAAACATATTAAAATCATTGTCTTAGTAGAGGTTTGTTTATAAATAACCATCAATCGTTATTTGCATGATGTAGAGGTACTGTACACATGTATGCTTCTAAACAATCTAGATACATAAATTGTGATACAAGCTCCTGTAAGCTTCTTGCTTTATATTTTCGAATTATAAATTATGTTTAAGCATATCAGCATGAAATGAGAAGGATCAAGATACTGTCAGCTGAATTGTGATTGAATAATTTTTTAATCGTGATTACATGAAATACACCCCTTTTTCACGAGCCTATTCTGTACGATTTTGATTTTTGGTGTTTAACGACACTTTCAACAATATCATGGCGACAAGTTTTAGTGGTGGAGGAAGCCCGAGTACCCGGAGAGAACCACCGACCATGGGCAAGCAACTAGTAAACTTTATCACTTGCGGCTGAGAGTCGAGTGCACCCTTTTTTGTAATGTACAAAGCACGCCGCATTGATGATAGGCTTGTATGAGTTGCTAGATCCAGCAACCTAACTCATTGAGCCACCCGGGCCCGCCTATCCTGTGCAAGTGTAAGGCTGTGCTTGTGCCATGTGTGGTTTGGCGACACTATCAGTATCAATATCAGTATCATAGAGCATTTGGATGCCTAACTCAATAGCAAAAATAAAAAAACATGATTTTAAGCACTGGTGCGATGTTAAATTAATTGGGAAATTTTTGACATGTTCAACTCCAAAAACTAATTTTTTTTAACATAAACTATTATTACTATTTTTTACTTTATTTTGTCTCTGCTTTTGAATCAATAATTCAACAAGCTGGTTTGTTGCTTTAACAGTACTGGAAGCACTAGCTTCCGACAAAGTCCAAAACTTATCAAGAATCTGTTTGTCGATTTTCAGAGCATTTGTTCCATGTTTTTCAGTCATTATTGAAAAAAAAACTTTCCCACGTGTGGTATATGAAATCAATGCTTATTCGACTCGTCAAAATGTTCATAGAAATAAACGTTTTATTGATTGTCAACATCAAAAGAAATGTTAGAGTCAAACCCGGATAAAGGGAGATAATCTAAAAAAATCGCCGCTAAATTTGAACAGAAATGCACAATGACAACAATTCTAACACCATATAACAGACTGCCACAGTTCAAGACCGTCACTATTTTAGTAAACATCTTTAAGTATATCCACTGTCTGGGGAACCATTATATAGTGTATTGTATGGAGTACAGTTGATCACGGGCGAATGGGGCATGGATTTCGTTTCCTACCCACCCCTTTTTTTTTAAATTTTCATAAGACCTGTTTTTTAATTCTGAACCATTACCCTGGTTTTAACTTTTTTACTGTGTGGTTTTAACCATGCGGTTAAATGGTTAAAGAACATCTTAACCAGGATCGAAAGCACGTTAAAATCAAATCAAATATTAGTTTTATTTACAGTCGGCAAGACATATAAACAATACAACATAAGCTCTCAAGAGCTTTTGAACCGACTAACATACAATTATACAATGCAATTCACGATATAAACATACATGACATAATTAAAGTACATATATAGACATAGAAAACTTTATTTTGATTCGGCATGTCAACAACATAATAACATAAGCTCTAGAGAGCTTTTTGCCGAATATAAAAGCATATAAATTAACTTTAAAACAACTTATGTCATGCACTACATAAAATCATAGCAATTACATTTAAACAAGCATGCAAAATAGATGTACTATTGGCAATCACAAATAGCAATCCATGTGGTAAGTGCCTAGATTTCTAGACAGCTGTTTACAATCACCTACAGCAACTCAGTACATATTATTAATGATGTATGACGTCTACTGATATTGTCAAATGAAGAAAAACGAATTATTATAAAAAATTTGTAAAAAGGGGGAGGAGGAAACGAAATAAAGCAAATTTTGTATGCTATATCATATCTAGAATATAAAGTTGAGCACAAGTATGAAATAGTCATCTGTTTCACTTCTTTTTCTTCTTTATTTGCTGCATCTATGTTATAGGTACATACTAATAAGGAGTTATTAAGATCAAAGACTATTGGTTCGGAATCAGTCAGAGTAGAGCGACTCACACAAATTTTTTCATTTCTTTTTCATCTTCTGCTTATAAACTATAGACATATATATATATAAGAAGCCTACACTTAAAAAACACATTTAAAGTTTATACACCTACAATTCAAGATGACTGCCATAGCTTGTATTTTAACAAGTTCATATTTGGTGTAAAATTTAGTCAGTTGATTTTCTTCTTTGTTGTTTGACCATTTTTTTAAATACCAGTAAATTCTGTTTAAGGTAATGTATTGTTTTAAAGCATATATGTATTAGTACTATTACAAATTTAAGCAATGTTGATTTTATTATTATTTTTTTTATTTTCAGCTTGTAGGTGCAGAAGGGACTGGTAAACATGATATAGCTAGAGGCTTAATTTCTATCAATGAATCAATTTCTGTTCACATGTAAGTTTTACATTCAAATACAATGTGGTAAACATGTTTCTTAGAAAGCAGTCAAAATAATTAAACTATTATATATTCATGATGCTTTTTCTGTATAAAAAGACAAAATATACAGTATTAAAGTAATTTAATCATAACATTTTGAAATATATTTTAATAATTATATACAATCTTACTTCAACATTGTGAATTATTCCAAATCTTTCCTGTGAAATTATTCACAATTTTCTCAAAATAACATTTGTCAGTTACTTGTGATAGGTCGATGGTTTTCTCCAGGTACTCTGGTTCTCCACTAATAAAACTTACCGTCATGATGTAGCTGAAATATTTTTGAATGTGGCATTAAACACCATAAACCAACCAACCAACCATTCTGTACAATACATTACCACAGTTAGGGAGAATAAATGATTAATCTGCTTTACCAATGGTAGGAGGTATTAGTGATTTATCTCTTAAGTAGGGAATATTAGTGATTATCTCCCTTTATTAACAATACTATGCGATGTATATTTAAGAAATAATTCATGGCAGGCATAGAGTTTTGCAAATTTACACATGAGCTGGGCCTTTATATTCTAATTTTGCCCCGAGCGAAAGCGAGGGGTAAAATCTAAGAATATAAAGGCCCAGCCCATGTGTAAATTTGCACAACTCTATGCCTGCTATGAATTATTTCGATTCTAATAGGACAAATACGGTAATTTTTAATCTTTCGTGAACTGTATACACACAGCATTTGGTGGCTGTTCCATTTACCTCCTTCGGAAATTTTGAATTGATTTTGAATTTTTTTTTTAACGAGATATTTTAAAACAATAAAACAATATTTTAAAAAGCTTACCTTGAAAACTTATTTTAGTTAAATTGTATCAAACTTGAAGTGTACACGAAGCCAAATAACGTCTAATCTTTACGTTTCAAACTGGAAGTCTTCATATGACGCCAATGACGTCATGTTGATTATGTTCCAAAGTCGTCAATAACATTTCACGGATTTTTTCAGTTTACAATCGTATACGTGTATTGTATGAGGCTCTCCTTGGAGTATTTCTTTAATAGTATTTAGCGTTGAAAACAAACACGATGTCCAAGAATAAGAATTATAAGGATTAAACACTGTGTTTTTAGGAAATTATGTATGTATAAACTCTGGCAGCTCACTCACAAAATTTCACAGTGGGAGTCACATGGAACAGCCAGATTTGTTGTGTACCGCACTTGCGCTAAATATAGAGATATTGAGTAATATCATGTGTGCCGTTTTATAGACGTCATATTAGAATAGTGATTTATATCCTGTAACCAATAGTACTAAGTAGAGCGGGGGACTGTCGTGGTTGTGATCGTATGTAAGTTGGATTTATAACTACCTATGCAATCAGTGCCTAAAACCACTAACGTTGTGAGTTTGAATCTTGCACAGGCGAGTTGTGCTCGATACAGCATTATGTGATAAAGTTTGACTGGTTTTCTCCGGGTACTCTGGTTTCCTCCACCAATAAAAATGACTGCCACGATATAACTGAAATATTGTCGAAAGTGGCATTAAACACCATAAACCAAACCAAACCAAAGTAGAGCGAATTAGTGATTAGTCTCCCTTGTCACAATAAGAACAATGCTGAATGATCTGGTAAATTTGGTCGTTTTGAAGTTTAGTCATCAATTGTGAATCATGGCAGTACAAAATAAATCAATAATAAGAGAGACACAATATGTGTATGAATAGGGAATTTTTTTTATTTTAAATTAAAAATTTTGATTTTTGCAGACGTACAGCCACATCGTTACCATTGCCAACAGAAAATGAAGAAATGAGACCAAGAATAGATTTTATATGTTTTATTATTGACTTGACCAATAGAGAAAGGTTTGTATTTCTGTCATGATATTTAATTATGTCTCCCCTTCGAACGAAGGGAGACATATTGTTTTAGTCTGATTTTTTCTTCTTCCGCTTTTTTTGCTTCTTCTCAGCGAAGCTTGTCCGGACCATAACTTTTTTGTCTTTCCAGATAGGTCAATTATATTTGGTATGTGGGTGCATGACCATAAGGCGGTGTGTCGCGTACCGTAATGACCTTTGTGGGACCTTGACCTTTGACCTAAAGGTCAAATAATTGTTTTTTAAATAGTATTCTTGTCTGGACCATAACATTTTTGTCTTTCGAGATAGGTCAATGATATTTGGTATGTGGGTGCATGACCATAATGCGGTGTGTCGCGGACCGTGATGATCTTCGTGGGACCTTGACCTTTGACCTCAAAGTCAAATAATTGTTTTTTAAATAGTATTTATTTGGTATGTGGGTGCATGACCATAAGGCGGTGTGTCGTATACCATAATGACCTTCGTGGGACCTTGACCTTTGACCTCAAGGTCAAATAATTGTTTTTGATAGTATTTTCTTGTCCGGGCCATAACATTTTGTCTTTAGAGATAGGTCAATGATATTTGGTATGTGGTTGCATGACCATAAGGCGGTGTGTCGCGTACCATAATGACCTTTGTGGGGCCTTGACCTTTGACCTCAAAGTCAAATAATTGTTTTTTAAATAGTATTTATTTGGTATGTGGGTGCATGACCATAAGGCAGTGTGTCGCATACCGTAATGACCTTCATGGGACCTTGACCATTGACCTCAAGGTCAAATAATTGTTTTTTAAATAGTATTTTCTTGTCCAGGCCATAACATTTTTCTCTTTCGAGATAGGTCAATGATATTTGGTATGTGGGTGCATGACCATAAGGCGATGTGTTGCGTACCGTAATGACCTTTTTGGGACCTTGACCTTTGACCTCAAGGTCAAATAATTGTTTTTTTAAATAGTATTTTCTTGTGTGGGCCATAACATTTTTGTCTTTTGAGATAGGTTGTTGTACAGATGGCCACATTAAGGGGAGACATAAGTTTTAGGTATCTAAAACAGTTCTTCCTAGTTTTAATTTTGTTTTTCATTGGTGCTATTTTGTCTATCTGAATTTTTTTATGCTGTTCCCTCATTGATATTTTTTTTAATATCCCTTTTGTTGTTTTGTCTCATGATTGAGATCACTACAATTGTCCATTGCACAGTAAGTGGGATTGAACACTTACATGTTCACGATAGTAAACACCAAAAATGGTGGACATGTGATTACCGGTCAGAAAAAAAGAGTGAAACACATTGTTCTTGTTTATAATTCACATCCTTCATGCAAAATAACGAATCTATGTAAAATCTAGTGCATTATATATAAGTAATTACGGTAATAGATGTTGGATTTGAAGTTTGAATTTGAATTTTGGTGTTTAATGCCACTTTCAGCAATATTTCAGCTATATCATGGCGACCAGTTTTAGTGGTGGAGGAAGCCGGAGAGAACCACCGACCCTGGGCAAGCAACTGGTAAACTTTATCACTTGCGGCTGTGAGTCAAGTGCGCCCTTGTTTGTAATTTACAAAGCTGGGCGCGAACCCACGCCGTATTGGTGATAGGCTTGTATGAGTTGTTAGATCCAACGACCTAATTCATTGAGCCACCCGAGCCCCTTGTTAGATTTGAAGTTTGAGCCATCTGTTTGTGAACTGTCATGTGACTAAATTTGAACCAATCAGATCTGTCTTATATATGTTATTTTATATTTTATATTTCAGTATGAGAGTGATAGAAGAATCTGTCCAATATGTAGACACCAGATATTTTATAGGGAAATCATGTTTTGTAGCATTGAAAGGTAACATGTTGATAAATTACAAAATATCATGTTTTTTTTTTTTGTAAATGTTTATTTTTAAATAGAAAAATGTTATACAAAAGAGGTACAATACATACATGATAGATGGAAAATACACAAAATAATATATATATAAAGATGTTTTGTTTTTCTACAAATAAAATAAAACAAAAGAACAAAAAATAATATAATATGTTTCAAAAGATAATCAGCAATTCATTGCCGCCTCAACATTAAACCATTTTTTTTTTATGAATTTACTCTTTCTGTTTGGGGGATATGTAAAAGGTGGAATGTATAAAAAATATCATTGTTGAAAGAACTGGAGGATGAAATTTCCCATGGCTGTTGACCATCCTAAACAAAATTAACCTACACCTGGTCATACTCAGTTACTCTCCACTCATCACCGGTTGGTCAACTGAAAGAAATCCTTGTAGTCATGAATCATTTTTTAAACATTATGATTAGTTCCAGCACCATGTTAAACAGCCAATCTAATAACAGATTTGAAAAGAAAGTGATATTCTTGCAAAATAAAACAATGAGAGGAGAGGAACCAGTCGTAATTACTTGTGAATTATCGATGATGAATGTTATATCAACTACTAGTAGTTATATCATATATTATCTTTCATAATCTATTAAATCTGGCTAAATGTAAAATTTGAGTGCTGTTATGTTTGTATAGAAACTACTAAATTATTCAACTCTGTTACAGAACAAAGCAACCTGGCATGTTTGTCTGGCACAAAACATACATCATCTTTTCATCAGAAAGTTACTTGTTCTCGCTATGATGCAACTGAAAAATTACTATTTTGGCATTAAGCAACAATCACTTACTCACTGAAATTGAAATTTATCAGGGTAAGAATTACCCATAATTAATACAAACAGTTTTATAATTTAATGATCTTGTTCTGTTGATTTCAGTGAAATGTCCAGAGAAAAGAGGTGTAGATTTGGAGATATTAACACAGTTCTCTGAACACTTTGGCTCTCCTGTATTGTATGGAGGATTAGAGGTAATAAAAACATAGATATTTATTTTCTTGAGGTCTCTGAACACGTTGGCCCTCCTGTATTGTATGGAGGTTCAGAGGTAATAAAAACATAGATATCTATTTTATTGAGTTCTGTGAACACTTTGGGTCTCCTGTATTGTATGGAGGTTTAGAGGTAATAAAAACATAGATATCTATTTTATTGAGTTCTGTGAACACGTTGGCTCTGCTGTATTATATTGAGGTTCAGAGGTAATAAAAACATAGATATCTATTTTATTGAGTTCTGTGAACACTTTGGGTCTCCTGTATTATATGGAGGTTTAGAGGTAATAAAAACATAGATATCTATTTTATTGAGTTCTGTGAACACTTTGGCTCTCCTGTATTATATGGAGGTTTAGAGGTAATAAAAACATAGATATCTATTTTATTGAGTTCTGTGAACACTTTGGCTCTCCTGTATTGTATGGAGGTGCAGGGGTAATAAAAACATAGCTATCTATTTTATTGAGTTCTGTGAACACTTTGGCACTCCTGTATGAAGGTTCAGGGGTAATAAAAACATAGATATCTATTTTATTGAGTTCTGTGAACACTTTGGGTCTCCTGTATTGTATGGAGGTTTAGGGGTAATAAAAACATAGATATCTATTTTATTGAGTTCTGTGAACACTTTGGGTCTCCTGTATGGTATGGAGGTTCAGAGGTAATAAAAACATAGATATCTATTTTATTGAGTTCTGTGAACACGTTGGCTCTCCTGTATTGTATACAGGTTCAGAGGTAATAAAAACATAGATATCTATTTTATTGAGTTCTGTGAACTCTTTGGCTCTCCTGTATTATATGGAGGTTCAGAGGTAATAAAAACATAGATATCTATTTTATTGAGTTATGTGAACACTTTGGCTCTCCTGTATTGTATGGAGGTTCAGAGGTAATAAAAACATAGATATCTATTTTATTGAGTTCTGTGAACACTTTGGCTCTCCTGTATTATATGGAGGTTCAGGGGTAATAAAACCATAGATATCTATTTTATTGAGTTCTGTGAACACTTTGGCTCTCCTGTATTGTATGAAGGTTCAGGGGTAATAAAAACATAGATATCTATTTTATTGAGTTCTGTGAACACTTTGGGTCTCCTGTATTGTATGGAGGTTCAGAGGTAATAAAAACAGATATCTATTTTATTGAGTTCTGTGAACACTTTGCCTCCCCTGTATTATATTGAGGTTCAGAGGTAATAAAAACATGGATATCTATTTTCGATGTTCGGAATTCAAAAAAAATTATACTATAATTATTGAAACAAACAAAATTATCCAATAAAAATCTCACAATCAACGTAACTCGATGACTTGTGGTGGGTCTGTGGTTTTCTCCAGATACTCCACCAATATAACTGACTACCACTGTATAACTGAAATATTGTTGATAGTGGCATTAAACACCATGACCCTAACCCTAATTTAAACTAAGAGTGACCAGGCATCGTACCAAAAGGTAATACACCAAAATTTACCCTTCATAGATTCAAAATCGATGCAAACAAAAAAAATTTAAAAGGTGTTGCAACAGTACATATAAAAAACACATTTTATCACTTAAAATGAAAAACAAAACAAAAAATAGTACACTGTCGGGAAAGTTGCAAAATATCAAACAATTTTTAGCCATGCACCTGTAACTCTTTAACTTATATTTAATTTATAACTAGGTAAGTGTCATAGGATCTGGAGAAGCCACAATTGCTATGGGCACTTTTTTAATTTTTTTTATATTTCTACACACTTCTTGAAATTAAATGTAAACAATCCAATAATGAGGAGGGGTCTGGTTGGAATCCCAGTCACTGGTTTAACCCCACCACATTTTTGTGCCTGTCCCAAGCCAGGACCTGTATTTCCAGCGTCATATGTCGTGGTCTTTTTTTAATTTTTTTAATTTGCCTTCGGACATTCATTTGAAAAGATTTTGTAACAAGAGAAAGAGCAGTCATTTTGTATAAACAAGGATGACCATGTTTAACTTGTACTTGATAAACATTAAAAATATTAATATTTCTTCTTTTTCAGACTGACCAGGAAAAGATAACTCTTTCTAAACAGATCTTTAACTTAGCTAAAATATCTGCTGGTTTAGTGGCCAATACTACACCACTATTGATTGACTCTACCAGAAAACCCTATGATACAATATTACTGTAGACATTTATGGTAAAAACAGAGCCCGGTCTTGTCTGAAAATCGACTTTACCAGAAAACCCTATGATACAATATTACTATAGACATTTATGGTAAAAACAGAGCCTGGTCTTGTCTGAAAATCAACTTTACCAGAAAACCCTATGATACAATATTACTGTAGACATTTATGGTAAAAACAGAGCCCGGTCTTGTCTGGAAATCAACTTTTCTAGAAAACCCTATGATACAATATTACTGTAGACATTTATGGTAAAAACAGAGCCTGGTCTTGTCTGAAAATCGACTTTTTAGACAAAAAAAAAATAGATATATAAATAGCATATGGTGAATCATATAATTTTGTTCATTATGGTATTTATGTTATCAGAGTAAATTTAATGTGCAATACTTTATATTAAAGCATGATTGTTCCTTATATAATTTGTTGTTTTGAACCCTGTCTGGCACTGTGACCTTTGTTCTACACACAACAAATGTTTGACATGTTACACACATGAGCTCATTAATGTGTTGTAGTGTAACCACATATGTGTGTTATATTTTTACATATTTGCTCCATATTTGACAGTAACCTATTGCTATGTGGTTAACATACAGAACCGCATCGGTGGTGTAATGGTTAGCGTGCTCGCCTCGAGTGCGGTAGATCACGGGTTCAAGCCCAGATTGGGTCAAACCAAAGACTATAAAATTGGTATTTGCTGCTTCTCCGCTGAGCACGCATCATTATGGAGAAAGAGCAAAGATTGGTTGGCCCGGAATCAGGATAATGTGTCTGAGTGATGTGACATGTCTATCAATGGACTGTTGTTTCAGAGAGCTAGCACTATAAAAATCCAACTCAGCGTGTTGGTCTAGTGCAAAGCGAACCTCATCATCATCTCATTGAAAATTAATTTGTTCTCGCACACTCAGTCTTAACATATACAATGGTTGCTGTCTCCAATGTAAGAAATTCTTATCAATTTAGCCTGTATAAGCCAAACACTTGTCTATTTCGAACACAAAAGTTGGCCCAAAGGAGGTTCGGTTTAGACAGGTTTTACTGTATAAACAAAGAACATTTTTTCAATGTTTTCCAGTGGTTTCAATGTTTATATTAATCATTAATGTAAAGCACATTGATGACAGTTTTTGTAGGATAACTTTACTCCTATGTAATAGGCTTTCTGGTAGTCAGGTTAGGGTTAGCATGGGAAACATAACCTAGTGCAATAATTCCTCTGGAAAGAATAGACTGGTGGAAAGAAAACACTGGTGGAAAGAATACACTGGTGGAAAGAAAACACTATTACATGTACTGTTGTTTAATTGAGCTACATGTGTAGCACTATAAAGATCCACCTAAGCGTTTTAGTCTAGTATGCAGCAGAAATCATCATTTCATAGAAATGTAGCTTGTTCTTGCCATGATTTACACATATAGCTGAAAAATTACACACTTTGTTGTACACAACAATCACCTCTTCATTGTTCTTGCCATGAGTTACACAGCTGAAAAATTACACACTTGGTTGTACACAACAATTACTTATTCATTGTTCTTGCCATGATTTACACATATAGCTGAAAAATTACACACTTGGTTGTACACAACAATCACCTATTCATTGTTCTTGTAGCTTTGTCTCTGTGTGAAGAAATATAATACAGATATACCAGATATACCAGATATACCACTGATCAGATAATAGTAGGTGTTGTAGGTCCTTCTGCTCTCGTTTTGAAGATAATTTCATCATTGAAAATCATCATGGTGATTGCAAGATGAAGAACTACAATAAAAAAATAATCTGATGAAAAAATAGGCAATGCTCCACCTACCATCTGACAGAACCAGAACCAGATTAAAGATCATATTCAGATGAACTTTTGGTCAGATTAAAGATCATATTCAAATGAACTTTTGATCAGATTAAAGATCATATTCAGATGAACTTTTGGTCAGATTAAAGATAATATTCAGATGAATTTTGTATACTTTTTTAAAATAATCATTCAAAGAGCTTTATGTTTCTGATGTAATATTTTGTCTGTAGCATTTTCATTGGCTGGTCATGAGTAGATCTAGACAACCCATGATTTAAATCAGATTGAACAACTATAAAAGTGTTGTTTGTTAACTTTGATGATGATTTTTGTTCCCCATAATGTTAAATAGCTATACATAAAGGGGCTTTGGTGGCCAAGTGGTTGATAATGTCGTGGTTCAGACTCCAATACCATTGTTGTAGGTTCGCACCCAAATACCCACTTCAATTGTAAATGTTTCCAGACACCTATCCAAAATATCCCTCTCCTTGTGCAAGAGAATTAATATGTTTGACTTCTCTACTGTCTACACTACTATTCCCCACTCAAAGCTTAAAGACAGATCAAAAGAATTAGTCCAACTGTGTTTCATAAAGAAGAATGGCCAACGTAGTTACAAATACCTTGTCTAAGGAAAGGACAAATCTTATCCAAAATGCTCGAGTTTTTGATTGACAACATCTTTGTTATGTTTGGTGGATGTGTTTTTCAACCGTCGGCATTCCTGTGCTCCCCTTCTCATCGATTTTTTCCCTTGATTCGTACGAGGCAGACTTCATACAGGGGCTTCTCAATAAAAACGAAAAGAAGCTAACCAGATCCTTTAATTTCATGTTCCGCTTTATGTTCTTCCACTAAATAATTCAAAGTTGATTGCATCTATCTCATTGAGCTTGAAATAAAGATAACACAGATACAGCCATGTCTGATTCATACCTTGATCTACATCTCGAAATTAACAGCAAGGACCGGTTCAGAACAAAACTTAATGGCAAAAGATATAATTTCAACTTTCCCATTGTGAACTTTCCATATGCAGCACATGCATATGCAGTGGATATCTTTCAGTTGATCCAATATTCCAAAGCTTGTGGTTCCTATTATGGTTTCTTTGTTAGAGGGTTGCTGCTAACAATGAAGGGTTCCTAATAGCTAAGTTGAGGACATCACATTGACTTGGTTAACCTTTACTGAATATCTGTGCCACAAATGACCACGGATATGTTCCGTTTTGTTTGTCGTTATCACACTCAGGTTCTTTCCCCATTCATGACTTATCACCAAGTTTGTAACAAGGGTAACACGACGGGGGCCACACGTGGAGCAGGAACTGCTTACTCTTATTAAAATTCATTTTGATGTTGTCTTTATCAATCTGTTCGGTTATTAAACTGCATTTTATTAGGTAAATACATTCTACGTACGGTCCGTGTCTCATAAAAATTCATGGAGAGGAATAATATATTTATGATGGTACAGATAACAGTTATCATGAAGATAATACAATGTATTAACATATATGTACATGTAGATGAATATTCCAGGAGTTAACACTGCGGTCAATTATTAACATGAATAGACAAATAATTACAATTTGAGAAAATGGCAAAATGTGATTTTATTAGAAGAAATACAAAAAAACTCATTATAATCTTAACACCATTAATTTTGCTACCACTGCCGCTGATTGTCCAAACACAGGTAAGACATAACCAATAAGTTTTGTTACTGCTGTCGTTGGTTGTTTGTATAGTACGCAGGTAAAACATTAAATGATTCACAGATATCACACATTCCGCGTCAAATAATTGAAAAGCGAGTTTTCGTGTCATTTGTTAAAAGTATTTTTGTTTCTTCCATAATCTCACGACGGGTGCCACTAGTGGCGCAGGAATTGCATACCCTTCCGGAGCACATGAGTACACTATCGGTTTTAGTAGGGTTCGTGTTACTCGATCTTTAGTTTTATGTATATGTTTTGTAGATCATTGTTTGTCCTTTTTCTTTTGACCATTGCGTTGTCTGGTCTTCTTCGATTTACGGATTCTGATTACCTCTTTGGTATCTTCAAACTCTTCTCATTGAAGTTATTTAATGTTTACTCTCTATATATAATCTCTGTATATATACATCCAAGGAACCCCCATCTAATGAACAAGAATGAAGTTTCTCTACAAACCTCATCTGGTTGGGACGAATCGAATACGCCCTTGAGACGCGACGTAAATCAATGTTTCGTTTGTGAAGAATGCCATGCTCGTATGTAAAACAAAAACTTGCAGCAACTCATGATGAACAACGTTGATGGTTGTTGATGGTTGATTGTAAGGTAAGACATTTCCATCCTGTCCATCATCTAGGGATCGTTTATTTGTTGCCGTCAAAACATTTTTGTAAATTTTTCCATATCTTCTCATAATATGTGATTCAATGTTTGCAGTCATACTACATTTTGGTAAGAATCTTTATAACATTAGTGGTATATACTGCGGCAAACACACTTTGTCCAGTGGTTATGGTTAGCTGACTCTTACTATCGCACTTAGATAGGAGTCCAAAAACTAGCTAAACCTCACCACTTTTTATTGAAGTGCCGGTACCAGACCAGAATAATGAGCGGTCATGTAAATGTGTTAGGGTTTATCGAGTTTGCCTTCGTTTCTACGATTTTTCTATTATATTTATGAACTGTTCTGACAGTGTGTTACTTTTTAGTTTTTCGTTTTATTTGTATAGATTTTCCTCTCAGTTACTCGTGAGGTGTGTTCGACCTATGCTTCAATTAGAAAGATCACAGTATACCAGGTTCTTACAGACGATCCTGGGAATATTGACTTCTCCTTAATTGGGTATTAAAACCTTATCGTTGTGGTATACCAGTAATTAGCGTAAAGGGAAAATATCCAAATTTCTCAAACCCCATTATTATATCATACACTTGTGTTGTCTGTTCTTCTTCGATTTACGGATTCTTATTACCCCTTTGGTATATTCAAACTCTTCTTGTATTGTATTTGATTTTATAGGAGTCAAGATGTGGGTATGGTTTATTGTTGATGGCGGTGTTTTGGACGACAGAGGCGATACCTATATCCGTTACTGCCATGTTGCCGATAATATTATTCCCAATGATGGGTGTCAGTAAAGTCAAAGATATGGCTTCAAAATATGTTACTGTAAGTACTATTGCCTTTAATGGCGCTTGATATTGAAATTTTGTATCACTTCCGGTTGACTTGATTTTAGGTTATTTTACTTTCTAATCTTTTAATTCTGGACATAGGTGATGCAGGTTATTACAGAAACGTGTCGTGCGCTCTCAACTAGAAATTTAAGTTTTAAATGTCTGTATCTCTGCATTATTATTTTATCTTTAATTACCTGCTTCGTCAGCAGCTAATGCTAATCTAGAAACAGCTCGCATCCGTTCGCCCTAAAAACGCAGAGGACACCAAGTTTGTGTAATCTGAAGCTAGAGTTTTTATTCAACATTATTCAAACTTTGCAGAGTAATTCACATATAATGTATATTAAAGATGCGGAGCTCCGATTTTAAACAGAGTTGACATATTTTTAAACAAAACATATTTTGTCATTGTATTCTGCAGAGGACACATAGTTTGTTTAATATGCACCAATGTATGGAGTTTACATTTCACAACTCATTAGTTATTATAGGGCTTGCACACAATACTGTGATTTTCTGGACATAGCCCAGCAGCTAACACAAGAGCTACTCGAACAAGACTATGTTGCTCCTTATAGACTGAAGTCATTGCTTCAAAAATTCTACGGTCGTCTTTACAATGTGGTTGACCATTACGAAACATCCATTTCTTAAATGACAATGGGTCTTTTCCCTTTTTCGTAGAATTTTTCTTTCTTCCAACACTGACAAGATTTTTTTACTGGCCTTGACTATGAGTAATTCTTATACGAAACAGAGACTGCTTGCCCTTCACGAGAACATGGACGCATCCGTTTTTATTTTAGTTTTGTTTTCTTTACTCCGTTCTGTGTATTGTACCCAATGTCTTCAGTTTCTTCTGGATTGTCCATTCTTGATTGACCCTTCGGTTTTCTCTAACGTTTATTTTATTTGGTTATAGGGTACGATATTTGTATTTCTGGGTGGCAAGTCTGGCAGTTCTAAGTTTTTTTTTTATTTGATCATAGGGTACAATATTTGTATTTCTGGGTGGTATGTCTGTGGCAGTCTGTATAGAGAAGTGGAATATTCATCGGAGATTTGCTCTAAGACTGTTGCTGTTAGTTGGTTCAACTACTAAATGGTGAGTATATAATATAACATAAATGGTGAGTATATAATATAACATAAATGGTGAGTATATAATATAACATAAATGGCGAGTATTTAATATAACATAAATGGCGAGTATTTAATATAGCATAAATGGTGAGTATTTAATATAACATAGGTGGTGAGTATATAATATAGCATAAATGGCGAGTATTTAATATAACATAAATGGTGAGTATATAATATAACATAAACATATGATGAGTGCATAATATAACATAAAGGGTGAGTATATACTATAGCAGAAATGGTGAGTATGTAATATAACATAAATGGTGAGTATATAATATAACATAAATGGTGAGTATATACTATAGCAGAAATGGTGAGTATATAATATAACATAAATGGTGAGTATATACTATATCAGAAACAATGAGTATATAATATGTTTCAACTACTAAATGGTGAATATATAATATGTTTCAACTACTTAATGGTGAGTATATAATATAGCATAAATGGTGAGTATATAATATAACATAAATGGTGAGTATATAGATTAACATAAATGGTGAGTATATACTATGACATAAAAGACGAGCACATAATATAAAATGAAAAAAAATAACCACACTGTCGGAATAATTCCAAAGTCGAAGAAATGGGCGAAATCGACACCCTAACACACAAATACATGACCACGCACTTTCCTGAGTTTGTACAGCCACTTCAATAAAGAGTCGGGGTTAAACTAGCTTTATGGGACCAATCATTTAATAGAACATTTAATTATAACAAATCAAGTTTTGCTGATTTAAAGGTCAAGTTGATAATGTGTATTAATATAAAGTTAATTATTGATAATTTCCACTTACAAAATGTATTTACTTCTACCTCTAATTCGGATTGTAGGATTGTTTGTATTACTTCAAGAATCCGATATTAACTAATATCGGGAATTAATAAGTAATGGCGACCGTCAGTAGGTTTCCTCATGGGGAAATGTATATTTTAACATGTAAAGTGCTAGTCAAGAAATATCTAAAGCAAATAAATATAATATTTGACAATAAAGGATGCACTACATTAATTTCATAAATGAAAATACACTTTACACTGATTATGACACCCACATCAGGATCCACCATAAAGGGCATCATTTTGTATGTAATAAACCGCATGAACATCAACTGATTTATAAATGATCTATTTACTATAAATATACGAATGGCATGCAGGTGCACTCGGAACTTTCTTGTTGTTCGTTCGTAGTTTAATTTTATTAATGTAGCCCCCTCTTATAAGGCCATTCACAACAAAAGACAAACTCTCTTATCGTGCCAGGTTTCAGAGGCACCAAAATAATAAAATACTACGAAATGATCACTCCCAAGAGAGGCCATCCGTCTTAAAATGCCACAATTTCGCTGCAGAAAGGGTGATCTCTCTTGAGGGAAACTACTGCAGTAGAAACAATAAAACCTCGATATGTTGAAGTCGAAATAGATTAGTATTCGAGTCGACCGGGATAATTTAAACTAAAATTACTAGGAACAGACCAACTGTTCATTTAGACCTAGCCGACTTCGAGATAAGAGACTTCGAGTGTACTTTAAAAAAATATTAAATGATGGTAGCTTTAAGCAGCATATATTTTCAGTCAAATTAATGGAGCAATTAGGAAATTTGGTGTTCTTTTATCGTTGGGTTACCAAGAAATACATGTACGAATAACTGTAAAGATGGTGTGTCTAAATTGGGTCATTACAAACTTCGCTTTATAACCATTTTAACGAAAGACGGTTAAACATTGAACTTCAAACATCTATTACAAACTGAACGACAATATTTATAGGATTTCCAAGATTTCCATTCTCACGATTAAAGTTCTTTTATAAATATTAGAATTACTTTTTTCTTTCTTTAAAAGTTTCATTATCATGTATCAGTTTTAACTATTATCCCTCCTAGCCCATATGTGCTGTGGACGATATGGCAAAGACCTTCACCCGTCTGTCCGTCCGTTCATCACACATTTGTCTATGACATCAAATGAGTAATTGTAAACATTTCCCGGTCCTTTCCTCATTCATAACTTATCACTGGGTTTATAACTAGATTAACATGACGGGTGAAACTAGTGGAGCAGGAACTGCCTGCCCTTCCGGGGCACATGAGTTCACCTCAGTTTTTAGTGGGGTTTGTGTTACTCGATCTTTGGTTTTATTGTAGATCGTTGTTTGTTCTTTTGTACCTTTTCTTTAGGCCATTGCGTTGTCTGTTCTTCTTCGATATACGGATTCTTATTACCCCTTTGGTATCTTTAAAACTCTTCTTATAGTGCTTGGTGTCAGAACTAATACACTTGAAGGAGCTACATAAATCTTTTTTTAATCACAGGTTAACTTTTGGATTTATGATTACGACAGCCTTTATGTCTATGTGGATCAGTAATACAGCAACAACATCTATGATGATTCCTATTGGTCAGGCTGTCTTAGGTGAACTAGTCAGAGCACGAAAGAAGAAATCCATTTGTCAAGAGGAAACTGATATAGGTAATACAATGAAAAACAATACTGTCCACTGTCGGAACAGTTCTAAAATTAAATGGCAAATCGTAGAAACAGACAAAATCGATGCCCATAACACGTTAATAACGTTATTTGTGTTTGTTTATGTATATTGGTGTTCAACACATATTGTGTTATGTTTTTGTTTTAAGTTATTTGTGTTTGTTTACGTATATTGATGTACAACACATATTGTGTTATGTTTTTGTTTTAAGTTATTTATGTTTGTTTACGTATATTGGTGTTCAACACATATTGTGTTATGTTTTTGTTTTAAGTTATTTATGTTTGTTTATGTATATTGGTGTTCAACACATATTGTGTTATGTTTTTGTTTCGCTTGTCTTCGTCTTGTTTACCTTATGTTGCCAGTTACCTCTGGATTTTCCATATTTAATTGCCCCTTCGGTTTTCTCTAACGTTTATTTACGCTGTTTGTATTTTTTACATACAGTGGTGGCCAATACATATTGTGTTGTGTTTTTGTTTCGCTTGTCTTCGTCTCGTGTACCCTATGTTGTCATTTTCTCTGGATTATCCTTTTTGATTGCCGCTTCGGTATTCTCTGACGTTTATTTACACATATATACAGCCACTCATTGTCTTTGCTTGGTACAGGAGTTTCAATAAAAAGTGACGGGGTTAAACTAGTTTATGGGCCAATGCTTTCAAATCAGTTACTGGGCTCATTTTTGTGCCACATGATATTTCTTCCTGTTCTTTGTTGTGAAGCTTAGAAGTAAGTGGGTATATAATGATATACTTTTATGGAGCATTTGCTTTTCTCCATTTGAAATTTTACTACCTTGTAGAATATATAGTTTATATTATTTTGTAGGTACGCCGACAGAAATTAATAACAAACACGAACAAACAAGTGAAGATGACAGGTAGGAGGATAAACATTTAATTAATATTTAACCTAAAACGATATGAACTAATTTACCCTAGGCAAGTTTGGCTATCCTGTTTAGGTCCTTTGGCTGTATTGCTACTTTAGATTATTTGCCTTTCCAATCTTTCGATTCTGAGCGTACTTGATGAAGGTTATTCCATTCTTTCGATTCTGAGCGTACTTGATGAAGGTTATTCCATTCTTTCGATTCTGAGCGTACTTGATGAAGGTTATTCCAGTAACGTGTCGTGTAGATTCTGAGCGTACTTGATGAAGGTTATATACAATATTAGTGTATTGTAGAAGAATATAGAAAATATTTGTATGAGGCTAAGGAACTGGGAGGAAAATGCGAGGCTTCAGCCGAGCATTTTCCACCAGTTCCGTGCCGAATACAAATATTTTCTATATTCTTCTACAAT
>MJUT01054117.1:92496-102651 GCA_002080005.1 Gigantidas platifrons | reverse complement strand
GTGCCTTTACAAACCCTGGCGAGTTATATGTCGTTAGGGTGATCGATTCTAGTGCCTTTACAAACCCTGGCGAGTTATATGCCGTTAGGGTGATCGATTTTGTCTTTGTTTCTTCGATTTTCTGTTGAATTTTGGAACTAGTCTGACGATATTGTATGTTTTTGTTTTTTTTTATCTAATATTTAACATTTCAGATACGTTTTTACAAAAGGCACAGATGAAGAAAACCCCGAAGTAATCAAGATGGTCTTAAAGGAACAATATGATAAACTAGGGGAAATTACGTAAGTCTTAATGTTAGTGTATGAGTGAGTGATTGTTGTTTAACACCAACTCAGCAATTGTTCAGCTATCATGGAGAGAACAAGTTAATTTTCAATGGGATTATGATGAGGTCCGCTATGTACTAGATCAATAAGCTTAGTTAGATGTTTATAGTGCTAGCTCACTGAAACAACAGTCCGTGGATAGACATGTCTCCCCACTCGGACACATTATCCTAATTCCGAGCCAACCAGTCTTTGGTCTTTTTCCTTAATGCTGCGTGCTTAGTGGAAAAGCAACACATGCCAATTTTATAGTAGTTGGTTTGACCCGATCGGGGATCGAATCCACGATCTACCGCCGCACTTTATTTGTGACTTTTTGTTTATGACATATGATATTATTACTTGTTATATTTTAGCTTTGTTTCATGTTTAAGCATTGTCTCTTCATTGAATAAAGCAGCAAAGCAAACAAAATAAACAACAATAACAAAACAACGACTGTCATTAAACAATAATCACTCATTGTGCTTGTTTGTGATAATTGTAAACTAGTGACTAACATACGTCTAAGTAACGATGACATGTCTTTTTTTTAAACGTATCGTATATGTTCAATCTTCTCTCCGTGAAAAGATACACAAATAAAATTAGGTAATGTGGTATAGATATACCGTAGGTAGCGCACAACTATTGGGAATACTATTTGCAATTCTTTTTATAAGTGGTTGCTGTGCAAAGCAAAATATACAACCGCACCATAAAAAAAAAAAAATGCGAAAAAGAGGAACAAACTATCGCGATTACATGAACCGCATGGATTTACGATTAGTACTTTGTCCATAGTCATTGTTGTATTTTGTTGTGTCGTTTATATACAGTCTTATCCGGAATGCTGATTGTGTAATATTTGTGTTGTGGTTATTTAACTTTAAAGGTCCTCTTCTCTCAGGCATAGGTGACCTTGGCCGAATTTGGCTAATCTGTTTTAGACCCTTTGGCTTTATTACTCCAAAATAATTTTTTTGGCTTTCCAATGTTTTGATTTTGAGCGTACCTGGCGAATGTTATTCCAGAAACGCGCCGTGCGCACTAAATTAGATATCTACGTACATGTATTTATTATTTACAGGTTTGCACAGAAGGCAGTATGTGTACATTTTGTGCTGTTAGTATTATTGTGGTTTACACTAGAACCAGAGTTTGTTCCTGGATGGGGTCATTTCTTCAAACCTGGGTTAGCTTTATTATTAGTTAATGTTAGATTGTGGACATTATTATAACAATATTTATCATTAACTAATTCTGAACCATTTACTACCATGTTGTCTGATAAGTCTTGTCCGTTTGTACAAAACTATCTTGGCATATCCATTAATCAATTAATTAGTCATTAATTAAACAACCACAGACACTATTTGAAGTTTCTGTTTGTTATAAAAATAAGTATTAACAATTAATATTAAATAATATGATGTCCACACTGTGGTGAAATAGAATGCCCGCCATAAGAAGAGTTTGAAGATACCAAAGGGGTAATCAGAATCCGTATATCGAAGACGAACAGACAAAACAATGGCCAAAAGAAAAAGTACAAAAGGACTAACAACGATCTACAAAACATACATATAAAACTAGAGATCTAGTAACACGGACCCCACTAAAAACCCGGGATGAACTCAGGTGCTCCGGAAGGGTAAGCAGTTCCTGCTCCACTAGTGGCAGTCGTCGTGTTAATCTAGTTACAAACCCAGTGATAAATCATGAATGAGGAAAGGACCGGGAAGTGTTTACGACAAGTCGAACATATCCGTGATCATTAGAGACACAAATATTCCATAACGGTCAACCAAGTCATGGTGACGACCGTAAAACTTTCGAAGTGATGACCTCAACTTAACCAAGAGGAACCCTTTTTTTTCTTTTTTTTTTAGTAGCTTCCATGTTAGCAGCGACCCTCTATCAAGAAAATCCTGATAGGAAACACAAGCTCTGGAATATCAGATCAACTGAGAGATATTTACTCCATATGCAGCTTAATAATAAATCAAATTTATAAAGACAGTGTACATGTCAACTTCACGAGGAATCAACTGTCAAAGTTCTGTATTTCATTAAACAGTACTACAATTTTAAAGACTGCAGTTGATTTTCTAACAGAGAAATCACACGTCCCTCTGATATAAACAGTTAGGGGGAGATCCAATTATCAAGTGGGGACGATGGGATTCCATTACCCAGTTTGACCTCGCCACATTTCTGTGCCTGTTCCACGCCAGGATCTGGATTTACAGCGTCATATGTCATGATCTATTTATGTTCAATGATTTAAAGAGAGTTGGTTGTTTGTTTTGTTGACATGGGTGTGCATTGTTGACCATCACAGTTGAAAGTTTATTTCAATAAGTTGTCATATCTTGTTACAGATATGTCTCTGATGCTGTTCCTGGTATTATTGTTGCCGTTAGTCTCTTTATTTTCCCATCAAGACGGCGATCAAAAGACGGTACGATATCTTTATATTTCTTAGTAATAATTATATGTCGTTAGTAGATAATTTCTACTTTTTCTGTAAACTAAATAAATTGGGGTTGTGTCACGGGAAACACTGAAACATTAAACAGAAATATTTCTCAAAGTGTAAATTGTAAATTTAACCCAGATTATTTATATACCAACCTTCTTGACTGCTCTACTCTATTACATGCCTGTCTTAGGAATTCTACTTTACATTTTGGTGTGCAAAAAGCATGTTTGTATCTATCAATGCTTTAAAATCCATTGGAAAAGCGTTAGAAACGTTCAGGATTAAGTTAACAGTTTTCTTTTTCTTTTCATTTTGTTAACAAATCAATCTGACTTGTGTCTCGTCCAAATGTTTCATATTTGTATAATTGTGTGAGAAGAGTTTGAAGATACCAAAGGGGTAGTCAGAATACCTAAATTGAAGAAGAACAGACAACACAATGGCCAAATGAAAAAGGACAAAAGGACAAACAACGATCTACAAAACATGCATATAAAACTAGACACGAACCCAACTGAAAACTGAGCTGAACCCAGGCACTCCGAAAGGGTAAGCAGTTCCTGCTCCACTAGTGGCACCCGTCGTATTAATCTAGTTACAAACCCGGTGGATACATATATATCTTTTAATATTACCAGGAGCAGACGACAGAAAGGAGATACCGCCATTACTAGACTGGAATACATTTCAGACGAAGATACCATGGGGAGTTATGTTACTTCTTGGTGGAGGATTCGCTTTAGCCTATGCCTGTCAAGTATAGTTAGATCTTATCAATTGTTCTCTTCAAACTCTTCTTGTAAGATTCAGAATTATTGAAAACCCTGAAATTGCAGCATGTGATGAAATAAATTGGATATATTTCCATAAAAAATGGAAACGATTTAATTTTCATTCCAAATAAAAAAAATGACACTTTTAAAGAATCTTAAGAAGAAAATGGATTGTCTCGTTGAGCGTGGTCTAATATATAGAATAACGACAGTTATCAAGGTTGAGACATACATTAAAGCTAGTATCTCAGCGAGTCCGATAGGACAATCTGTGATACTAGTGATAATATATGTCAATACCTTCACAACTGACGAAATTATTTTTACTGGTAACGTCATATAGTGTCGTCCTATTGACTGATAATGTTCAGTATCAGAGTCAGGTCGTTGATACTGGCGGTATCAATCATCGAGATCAAGTGAAAAATGTATTAATGTACCCCTAAGTGTAATGTTGGATGGTCGCTCATGTTCATTTACATCCATATCTTTTCCTACTAACAGGAAACGAAAAAGAAACCGAATCATGGACATGGTTTATTAGATATATTTATTACTGAAATTTACAGTTCCTAAATAATGTAATGCCGATTTTGGCTACCCTGCTTAGGCTCTTTAGTTTACTTGTTCTCCTCCCTCAGACCTAGGTCTTAGCTGATTTTGGCTATCCTGCTTAGGCTCTTTAGTTTACTTGTTCTCCTCCCTCAGACCTAGGTCTTAGCTGATTTTGGCTACCCTGCTTAGGCCCTTTAGTCTTATAGCTCCCAAAACTTTAAATTATTTGGCTTTCCAATCTTTCGATTTCGAGCGTACCTGAAGGTTATTCCAGAAACGCGTCGTGCGCACTAAATTTATATCTACATCTACGTACTTGCTATTGCGATACACACCCTACTAAAATCCCAGGGTGCACTTGGGTGCCCGGATTGACAGTTCCTGCTCAACTAATGTCACCCTTCTTGTTACCCACTTTAATATAAACCAGAGAAAAACCAAAAGGGCAATGAACGAGTACAGAAAGGAGGACAGTATTATCACTATAATAAACTGGACAAATCATTTGTCCTCTGTGATGCTAATATTCCAACAAAGCTTCACAATGTTTCTGTGTACATATACTGAACAGTTATAAACTGGTTGTTAAGTATTACACCGGTGTACCGATCTAACTTTAATTAGATCCACGCGGCGACTACAAAACAACCGATAGAAAATAGGGAGGAAGTGCGGAGATCTAATTCTAATAAGATTGAGTATACATGTAACTTCCAAGATATTTTTTACATTGGCAGGAATCCAAGTTTTCAGAATGGTTGGGTGCTCAATTAGCAATATTAGAGAATATACCTGTCTGGATAATGATATTCATTATTTGTACCTTTGCTTCCTTGGCAACAGAAGTCACAAGTAACACTGCAACATGTACTATAATTTTACCTGTATTGGCAGAAATGGTGAGTGAAGTAGAGTGAAGTAGAGTGAAGTAGAGTGAAGTATGCCAAATAGATACTGAAATGGTGAGTATAGTAGAGTGAAGTATGCCAAATAGATACTGAAATGGTGAGTATAGTAGAGTGAAGTATGCTAAATAGATACTGAAATGGTGAGTATAGTAGAGTGAAGTATGCTAAATAGATACAGAAATGGTGAGTATAGTAGAGTGAAGTATGCTAAATAGATACTGAAATGGTGAGTATAGTAGAGTGAAGTATGCTAAATAGATACAGAAATGGTGAGTATAGTAGAGTGAAGTATGCCAAATAGATACTGAAAAAAGAGCTTGAAGATACAAAAGGGGTAATCAGAATCCCTAAATCGAAGAAGAACAGAAAACACAAGGGACAAAAGAAAATGGACAAAAGGACAAACAACGATCTACAAAACGTGTTGTCACAATTAATTACCTGGGTAAAGGTCAGTAAACATCATTAAAATGAAGCATTGTTTACTCTCTCGCTTCCTCTTGTCACATAATTACTGCTCATAGTTACAAAGAACCATTCAAACATCTTAACCTTGTACATCAGAAAAATTAAATTATTTATGAAAAGAAAGTTTAAACAGTGATGGTCAACAATATCACAAATATCAACAAAATAAACAATCACCTCTCACCTAAAGAAAGTTTAAACAGTGATGGTCAACAATTACACTAACATCAACAAAACAAAAGAAAGATTAAACAGTGATGGTCAACAATTACACTAACATCAACAAAACAAACAATCACCTCTCACCTAAAGAAAGATTAAACAGTGATGGTCAACAATATCACAAATATCAACAAAACAAACAATCACCTCTCACCTAAAGAAAGTTTAAACAGTGATGGTCAACAATATCACAAATATCAACAAAACACACAATCACCTCTCACCTAAAGAAAGATTAAACAGTGATGGTCAACAATATCACAAATATCAACAAAACAAACAATCACCATTCGCCTCAACTCAGTGAACATAAAAAAGACCAAGACATATAAATAGAGATTTGGAATTTCTGGTCCTGCTATTTGTCCTTTAATATGTTAACAAAAAGAAAACCGGTCAAAGATAAGAGAGTTGATAAATTTGCCATATATGCATACCACCGGATTTAAGATATATAAAAATAATTCCCTAAGTATATTTTTTACATTGTCTGTCTTTTAGGCATATGGCATGCACGTCCATCCAACCTACTTTATGTTGCCAGCCGCTGTCGCTACATCATTCGCATTCATGTTACCAGTAGCAACACCACCGAACACCATCGCCTTTTCCTACGGTTATCTTAAAGTAACAGACATGGTGAGAAATGATTGTAATAGTAACATAACGATTTGTATAACTATGCATTATATAAACGTAGATATATCAGCCGATGATCAGGTATGATTTTATTTTTGGTGTTTAACACCACTTTCAGCAATATTTCAGCTATATCATGACGACCAGTTGTAGTGATGGAAGAAGCCGGAGTACCCGGAGAGAGCCACCGACCATGGGCAAGCAACTGGTAAACTTTATCACTTGTGGTTGTGAGTCGAGTGCACCCCTTTTTTGTAATGTACAAAGCCGGGCACGAACCCACGCCGTATTGGTGATAGGCTTGTATGAGTTGTTAGGTAATCCAACTGGCTAACTCATTGAGCCACCCGGGCCCTACAACTACCTAACTCACTGAGCCACCCGGGCCTCTTTCACCAGGTACACTCAAAGTCAAAAGAGTTGAAAGCCACACAATTAAGTAATGCTATTTAGGTTAATGATTTCAAACAAATATTCCAATCATATACCTACGGTCAAGAAATTACTTTAAAATGTTAATTCCACAAGAGAATCAATTTAAGTTATATCATTGTTGTATTCATGTTTGCTTATTACAAAGCATTTAGCACAGATTAAGCATCTCCAATGTACATTTGCATTCATTCTAGTTTTCTACTGTGATGTGCAACACACATTCTAGCATACTCACATAATTCTGGCCCCAAACTCATTAGTAAGAAGAGTTTGAAGATACCAAAGGGGTAATCAGAATCCGTAAATGGAAGGACAGACAACACAATGGATACAAGAAAAAGGACAAACAACGATCTACACAACATACACATAAAACTAAAGATCGAGTAACACGAACCCCACTAAAAACTAAAGGACAAACAACGATCTACACGACATACACATAAAACTAAAGATCGAGTAACACGAACCCCACTAAAAACTAAAGGACAAACAACGATCTACAAGACATACACTTAAAACTAAAGATCGAGTAACACGAACCCCACTAAAAACTAAAGGACAAACAACGATCTACAAGACATACACTTAAAACTAAAGATCGAGTAACACGAACCCCACTAAAAACTAATGGACAAACAACGATCTACAAAACATACACATAAAACTAAAGATCGAGTAACACGAACCCCACTAAAAACTAAAGGACAAACAACGATCTACAAGACATACACTTAAAACTAAAGATGGAGTAACACGAACCCCACTAAAAACTAAAGGACAAACAACGATCTACAAAACATACACATAAAACTAAAGATCGAGTAACACGAACCCCACTAAAAACTAAAGGACAAACAACATCTACAAGACATACACTTAAAACTAAAGATGGAGTAACACGAACCCCACTAAAAACTAAAGGACAAACAACGATCTACAAGACATACACATAAAACTAAAGATCGAGTAACACGAACCCCACTAAAAACTAAAGGACAAACAACGATCTACAAGACATACACTTAAAACTAAAGATGGAGTAACACGAACCCACTAAAAACTAAAGGACAAACAACGATCTACAAGACATACACTTAAAACTAAAGATGGAGTAACACGAACCCCACTAAAAACTAAAGGACAAACAACGATCTACAAGACATACACTTAAAACTAAAGATCGAGTAACATGAACCCCACTAAAAACCGGAGGTACTCAATGTTGATGTATTTGATTGGTTATTTGATATGTCTCGAAAGCAAGTCTAACCAATGATCTACCAGACAGAGACAGTCATATTGTAGTTTTATTTGTTATTGTTGTTTTTCAGATAAGAATTGGAGTATTTTTAAACTTTAGTTGTGTAATCATAGTTACAGTAGCCATTAATACCTATGGAGCTGCCTTCTTCAATCTTCATCAGTTTCCAGATTGGGCAGCTTCTTATCAAAAGTTGAACGTTAATATTACAACAGTTGAAAATGTAACACTTGGAATCTGATAGTTTAACTATAGGACATTATTAGAAAATATTAGAGTGAATTTTACATTCATTACATAGATATAGTTTAGTACCTTTTCTGTTTTTAAATTTATTGCCCACAATCAGAATAACATTAAATGTTTTTCAGATCTTATTAAATACATATACAGTTAAAACGATGTTCGGTTCATCTTGACCTCCAGTTGTTTATAGGAGGGCTCATGTCTTATTTATGTTATTTGTGTTTGTTAGGTTCGTCTTTACCTTCAGTTGTTTATAGGAGGGCTCATGTCTTATTTATGTTATTTGTGTTTGTTAGGTTCATCTTGACCTCCAGTTGTTTGTAGCAGGGTTCACGTCTTATTTACGTTATTTGTGTTTGTTTGCACATAGTGGTGTCCAACACATATTGTGTTGTGTTTTTGTGTACCCTATATTGTCAGTTTCTTTGGATTGGCCTTTTTTGATTGCCCCTTTGGTATTCTCTAATTTGTATGAAAACAAGGCAATTATCTCAAGATCTGGTTTGATTGAGTATTAATTATTTATGCTAAGGCATGCCAAGAACGAGAACGAAAAACGAGACGTAGTTCCTCCAGTTACAAATAAAGAAAAGGAAAAGGTGACATGTTAGTCACATGACCAAGTTCGTATGAAGGTTGATTTTTGGTGTTTAACGCCACTTTCAGCAATATTTCAGCTATATCATGGCGACCAGTTTTAGTGGTGGAAGAAGCCGGAGTACCCGGAGAGAACCACCGACCATAGGCAAGCAACTGGTAAACTTTATCACTTGCGGCTGCGAGTCGAGTGCACCCTTTTTGTAATTTACAAAGCCGGGCGCGAACCCACGCCGTATACGTTATGCGTGTTTGTTTGTGTATAGTGGCGTCCAACACATATTGTGGTGTGTTTTGTATTTGTTTTGTTTGTCTTCGTATTGCGTCATGTGTACCGGATATTGGCAGTTTCTTTGGATCGTCCATTCTTGATTGCCCCTCCGGTTTTCTCTAATGTTTATATAGTTAGATTGAATTGATCTATATATTATTATCTGTTTGATTACCTATCTCAGCCGTCGTACTCATATACGACTATTTTATAGACTTTGACTATGGGTAACATAACGGGTGCCGCTAGTGGAACAGAAACTACCCTCATTTTTTGTTGTCAGGGTTCGTTTTGCTCTTTTTTTTTAAATGTATGTATCTTTCCATGTCTTTTTCTGTTTTACCGGCTACGTCGTTTTCAGAATTAATACATAGCGCACAAGACAGACAGAAGTACAGAGAAATTATCACCAACGTCACAAGACAGGGCCTTGAAGAAGAAGAATGGCGTTTGCTATTGGCTATTTCTTGCTACCTTCTTACTTTAGAAGCGAGTAGACGGTATTTTTTTCTCAATGACTATGGATCTTAACACTTTTACAAATATGTTTTCCTTCCTCTATCATCGACAAGACATTTACCAGACCTGAATATATATGTGACACGGCGGATGTCTTACATTAAGCAGGAACTGGGTTTACCACCGATGTTTATTTTTCTGTGTTGCGTTGTATTTTTTTATTTTTGTTGGTTGGCTTTGTTTGTATCCGTTTAGGTGTGTTGTCTTATATGTCCAATGTTACCAGTATCTCTGGATTGTCCATTCTCGATTGCCTCTACGGTTTTCTCTAAAGATTATTTGAAGAAACCAAATGAGTAATCCGAAACCGTAAATCGAAGGACAAAGGTCAAAAGAAAAAGGACAAACAATGATCAACAAAATACTACACAGAAAACTAAAGCTTGAGCAACATGAATCCCTCTAAAAACAAACAATGATCAACAAAATACTACACAGAAAACTAAAGCTTGAGCAACATGAATC
>MJUT01054117.1:46954-90776 GCA_002080005.1 Gigantidas platifrons | reverse complement strand
AGACATGCTCCCTTCTACAAGTAAATAAGACATGCTCCCTTCTACAAGTCAACTTACTAAGATGGATTCTGGTAACAAAACTTTTGGTTAGATAAAGACATAAATTCGTTTCCTATTCTTGAAATGGTAATAAGCAAGCATGCAAAGTATTGAGGAATTCCCATTTTAAATGTAAGGAGAATTGCTCATACAAACTTTATTATAGAATATTATAAGTGAAATGGGGAAATAACTCCTGCAGAAATAGTTTGTGTTCCTCAATCTTAAGTTTTCTGTGTAGTGTTTTGTAGATCATGGTTAGACTTTTTGCTTTTTTTATTATTATTTTTAGCGATTATAGTGTCTGTCCTTCGATTTGTGGCTTCTGGTTATTCCATTGGTCTCCTCAAGCTTCTTCACTGAAAATATTTCACCTATTTTTTTATATGTGCAACTCCTATTCATTTTACATGCCGTAACATGGGAATTCCTCGAAACTGTATGCTATAGCTTAAAACCATATGAAGAAGAGCGCGAAGAACCCAAAGGGGGTAATATCAGAATCCGTATATCGAAGAAGAACAGACAACACAATGGCCAAAAAAGTACAAAAGGATAAACAACGATCTACAAATCATACACATAAAACTAAAGATCATGAAGAATTTTATATTGTTTCGACAGTATGCTTGAACTATATTTTTTAAGAGTTATTTCCCTTTTTGGGTCAAAATATTCTATCATAAAGTGTGTATTCGCTTTTCCTCCTACATTTAAAATTGAAATTCATCACAACTTTCCATGCTAAATTATGACATTATGTATTTGCATATTATTATGGCAGTTTAATCACACCTTTTTTGACTATGAATATTTCATTAAAAGAGGATATTAGCAACTTAGCCTACATACTAAACGAGAATCACACGATATCTTTCTCAAATGATGAAAGACCTCAGGGGGAGACCATTTTTTGTCTTAAAAATCTTAATTTCACAGTTTTTTACGGTAGATTTTGAAAAGGTGTCATTTTATTTTATTGCATTTGATAAATCGAAGTCGTGCTATAACATTTTTCTCATTTCAAAATACTTTATATAGAATAAACAAAGGGGGAAATCTGCTTCCCAGATTTCTCAAATAATGTCCAGTTAAAAAGAATATATGTTTTTTAAAATCATCTCATCTTGTCTTTCAAAAAGTTTTTCGGAAGACATCAACACCTTGTTGAAAAGTAATCTGTCAGTTGCGTACAGATGACGAAAGATGGCATAGGCAATTAGATCTTGGTTCAAAGTTGTTTCCATGTTACCGTATGTCTAACGGGTGTCACTAGTGGAGCAAGAACTGCCGACCCTTCCGGAGCACCCGAGTTCAACCTCGGTTTTTAGTGGGGTTCATGTTACTCGATCTTTAGTTTGATTTGTAGTGTTTTGTAAATCGTTGTTTGTTCTTTTGTTCTTTTTCTTTTAGCCATTGTGTTGTCTGTCCTTCGATTTACGGATTCTGATTACCCTTTTGGTATCTTCAAACTCTTCTTACGATGGCACTGTATATTACTTACTACGTTTGTATTTAATTGAGGATTGAAGTCATCTGCTATCTTTAATAGAACTAATAATATATATGACAACTTCTGTGTTATATATAATGTTCAAGATTATAGCGTTCTATTTAATAACGGTGTTCGTCCTGTTATATGTGAGAGTTGAGGTTTTTCCTCACACGTGGAACGCACTTGCATTACCGCATCATTTCACTAAGCGGAGAAGTCTGGGACCATAAAACTATATATACCATTTTTGTTATTGAAGTGATTATCCCGCCCAGCGAGGTGTACTCGATACAACATTATGTGATAAAGTTTGCCAGTGCCTTTGGGCAGGTCGAAGAATTTCTCCGGTTTCCTCCACCAATAAAACTGACCGCCACGATATAGCTGACATATTGTTGAAAGTGGCGTTAAATACGACAACCCTAACCCTAACACATTTTAAAAAACCACGTAATTCTTTTGAAATGTTTGAAGCCTAAAGGGAACATGATTCTGTAAATCTTGGGTCGTGTCTACAGCTTAACTACTTATCCCTATATCTGCGTAGGCTTACTGAAACTATGAAACTCCCTGATTATATTCGGGAATTACAAAATTACAAAAAGGGCGTCCAACATCGAAGGCGCTAATTATCAAAATAAAAGAAGTAGGTTGATCCTTACTTAACAATTATCTTACGTAGATATATAATGTCTATAATGAATACTTAAAAATGGTCTTACGCTGTAATGAAAAACAGTAGTATAGTTACCTCTTTTGTATTTCTCATACTCCCCATATTGTAGAGTACATTTTTGGTATCGATCTGTGGAAACTAAGTAGTTCTAGAGTCAAAAGTAAATGTTTGAAGATAACAAAAGGGGTAATCAGAAGCCGTACATCAAAGGACAGACAACACAAAGGCCAAAAGTTAGAAGATACCAAAGGGGTAATCAGAAGCCGTACATCAAAGGACAGACAACACAAAGGCCAAAAGTTAGAAGATGCCAAAGGGGTAATCAGAAGCCGTACATCAAAGGACAGACAACACAAAGGCCAAAAGTTAGAAGATACCAAAGGGGTAATCAGAAGCCGTACATCAAAGGACAGACAACACAAAGGCCAAAAGTTAGAAGATACCAAAAGGGGTAATCAGAAGTCGTACATCAAAGGACAGACAACACAAAGGCCAAAAGTTAGAAGATACCAAAAGGGGTAATCAGAAGCCGTACATCAAAGGACAGACAACACAATGGTCAAATGATACCAAAGGGGTAATCAGAAGCCGTAAATCGAAGAAGGATAGACAACACAATGGCCAAAAGGACAAAAAAATGATCCACAGAAACTATATATTGGGCAACACGCATCCCACTGAAAACATTATCGACTGATCCTAATACAATTTGAATATATATCATCTCTCAGGGGTCAAACCAAAGACTATTTATTAAATGGTATCCGTTGCTTCTCCGGTAAGCACGTAGCATAAAAAAGTGAAAGCAAAGACTGGCTTGCTCGGAGTCACAATAACATGTCTGAGTGGACCAAAATGTTTATTTGTATAGTCATTAAAACTATGCTTCTATCATGAGTTTCTATTGGTTGGAGAATTCTGGAGCCACTATCATTGTATTAACATATAATTTGATGTAACTCCTTATGAGTAACGTCAAGTCAATTGTGGTCATTTGTGGTCCACTGTCACTGACTGTTTTCTAACCCTGTCCAATAATGGGCTGTTTGTGTAGTGTTGTATATATCACTTGTTTGTCCTTTTTCAACAATACAATACAATGCAAGAAAATAATTTATACACAAGAAACTGATATTAGAAACTCATGTATATATAATTGTATATAGGAGGTATATCTTTAAATAAACTGTGTAATTGGTTTAATGCATGGACACAAGGGTACACAAAATTTCATATGTTTGTATTGAAAATGTATGTACAAATAATGTCTTTGTCTGTGCTGCTGTGTCTGTGTTTGTTATGTATATATTTTGAAAATGTCTATAAAAAAAAAAAAAAAAAAACAATACAAACACAAAGTAAAACTGGTGAAGATTATCCCAAAAACTACGCCGTGTGCACTAAATTAGATATATACGTTTTCATTACCTTTTCCATAAAGATAATAGGTCTTAGAGTCCTCCTTAATATTTACCAGCGCTGTAATTCAAATGTATCAAAATCAAATTGTTTTATGTCACATCTATAATTCTTTGTTCAAGAAATGTACTGTTGTATTATAAGTCATTGCAAGGTACATACACTCGGAAATAATAGGCCTGGGAGTGTTCTATGATATTTACCAGAATTTGAGTATTTAAAAATGCGTTTGTTCCGCGTAGCAGCTGTGCATCTTCTGATTACAAAATATATGATTGTAATTCAATAATAGGTCTGAGAGTCTTTCGGGACCTTGTCCCATTTCTTCAACTATACGTCAATGGAATGGCTTAAATCCATCACTTCGAAATGTGGACTCTGTTGCAAAATTTAAAACTGAATTAAGAATACGGAAAGATATTAGCCAAGTTCCTAAACATTACGAAATTGGACCTCGAAAACTTAATATTATATTAACCCAGAGTCGATGTTTTGCTTCCTTTTTTGAATTACGATTTGTTCCCAGTAAATATAGTCTCAAATCCGTCTTGTCATTGTGGTGCCAATCGCGAAGACTCCATCATTTCTTCTTCGATTGTTCCCATTATACAAATATAAGACATACATTGTTTCAAAATCTCAGCTGGCTACCTAACTATTGTGTTTTAGACCTTACACTTTTGACCTGTGGTAATCCTACACTCTCGAAATTATTTGTAAGCACATGCTTGAATATATAAAGAGGTCCGAAAAGTTTCTTGTTGTCTAGTAGTTCACCATGAGAACAATCGCACACACCATCATCACCAATCCCTCTCTCTCATTCTGTTTTTGTTCAATCTACACATATCAATGTAAGAAATATTTATATACATGCATGCTCTATCCTATTGTATATAGGATAAGACTTCATATAAACCTTTTTCCATTACCAACTGTCTTTCTTCTGATTCAATACATGAATGACAGCAAGGCACTTATTAAAAAAACACAATAGATCTGAGAGTCTTCCATGATATTTACCAAAGTTGGAATTAATTCAAATGCTTCAAAATCTAATTTTAAATATCACACCCATTTTTTTTTTGTTTAAAAAAAGTACGGTTGGTAAGCACTAATAAAAAGAATAATAGGCACGAGTCTTCCAGGATGGAATTGCAATATATATTGCAATAATGTTTCCACAAATATAATAGCTATGACTAACCTGAGTGATTTTTGTTTCACGCCAACTCAGCAATTTTTCAGCTATATCATGGCGAGAACAAGTTACTTTTCAATGAGATGATAATGAGGTCCGCTTTGTACTAGACCAACACGAGTAGTTGGCTTTTTATAGTGCTAGTTCACTGAAACAACATTCCGCGGATAGGCATGTCACCCCACTCGGAAACATTATCCTGATTCCGAGCAAAGCAGTTTTTGCTTTGTTTAATGCTGCGTGCTTAGCGGAAAAGCAACAAATACCAATTTTATATAGACTTTGGTTTGACCCGACCAGGGCTCGAACCCACGATCTACGACACTCGAGGAGAGCACGCTAACCATTACAGCACATATGCGGTTTTTCTTGATTGTAGAAATACTTGAATTACGGTTTTAGTAAATATCATGGAAATCTCTCAGACCTATTAATTTATGAAAAGTACATAGAAGAAGAATTGTAGTTAAATGTATTGTTATGTACTTTAGATTTAATTGATCCGTGTAACAGCATTATTTTTTGTTTTTCTAATTAAAGAAATATATGGTTAGAATGTACTTATTTAAAAACACAAGTCGAAGAGTCTTCCATGAAATTTGTCAAAAGCAAAAATCGTGCATGTTATGACTTCTTTATTCTTCACACAACTTCATCCGGCTTTCGTATATATCACGGTGTATAATCTACGTCAAAATCACGTAGTTTTGAGGGATAAGGAACATCCAAAAGGTAGAAAAAACGTCCACTTCACGTTGCAAAGTTCCAACGTTCTCGGTCAATTCTTGCTCAAATTCTGTAAAGTTATGTGCACGTACCCCACAAGAACATATGGAATTAAGCAATATATACCCTTTTCCATAAGTCTCCTTATATTTTTCAAACATTTCGAAAAAATGCTATGATTTTCGTTGGTAAGGAACACTTAAAATTGACTCGGCGGAGACAAATGCTTCTTGCACGACGCCCTACAAGTTAAACACAAGTAAAGTGTTTTCGTTGCAGAACAAACTGATGTTTCCGTCAAATTTGTAGACATTATACTAAAATTTGCACAGGTTCATGTCAGATATTAACAAAAATTCAAAATGGGTAAGGTACACATAAGTTTTCAAACTGGGAACGGTACACATCAATTCTCATATTTCTGCATTGCATCTCCGCAAATTATAAAAATGGCTTTTATAATTCGTCTCAACGTCTCAGATTTTAGGATTTTTTCGTCTTTATTATTTTATCTTGCAATCACTGTGTAGGAAACACAAGTGATATTAGGTAAATGGCATAATAACTTAAAATATGACATTGGCAGCACATGTAACGTTCTTGTGTATTAGCTCACAATGTGTCGAGTAGTATACGCCCTTTCATATAACGTATTTGCAGTTTTATATAATCTATCAGTATATTGTCCTTTTTATTCATTTTTTAGTATCTGCGCGGTTTTTTTTACTTTGTAGCAATGTATCTGTGTTCAGGCTACGGTGAAGAATTCACCAAGAAACAAAGTTTGACCGACCACGAGTCATGAAAGCATCCAGTCCAAAAATGGCCAGAAGACTGCAAGAGCCAGATATATTTGTTGTGCAAAATTGTTTATATCCAAATCCCATTTGCAAAGACATCGGTGCCATGTGCACAAAGAAACAAAAACTTATATTTGCTCCACGTGTGGGAAAAGTTTTGCTATACAATCAGATCTTAAAATAGACACAAGAGACGAGAACGGTAAAATCTTAAATTTAAATGTGACGAGTGTGGCTTTACTTCAGAAACTCAGGGTGGGCTACGAGACCACATGGGGAAACATACACGTGAAAAAAGACACGTGTGTAAAGATTGTGGAAAGTCGTATGTTTTTTCATTCTGGCTTATCCAGACACACCAGACAGATTCATACCCCCAAGTGATTAGCTTTCAAGATAGAACTTTCTTTTTAAGTATTCAATATGACTTCTTTTTAATTGTACGTTGCAGATTGTTTTTATATTTTTGATTAAGAAAATCAGCATTGATTGAAGAGATTTTATAAGATTTATATACATATTCTTAATGTTTTTTCTTTTATTTTCTTGTTATATGCTTTCAAGAAGAAAGTTGTTGTTTTCAATAAAATGTTTATGAAGCTTGTCTTATTTATTTTCATCCAAACCAGTGAAACTGATTTAGTGATCGTTTAACCATGGATTATATATAGTACTTACGGTATCAAGTTCAGAGTGTAATGCTTCATAAATTCTTCATGTACAATCTTTTCACTGTATATACTGCAAATAAGAGTAATAACAAAACTACCGAACACAAAGACCAAAAACCGAAATGAGTCCACAATCAAGAAATATTCTTCGAACCACATTGCTCTTGTGTTGCATAGATCTTTTGGAAGACTTTTGGATTGATTTAGAGCAGTTCATGATAATGTACATATGTATAACGACAGCAAGACATTTTATTCATGTTAGTCTTTGAGGCAACAACCATTTTATTTTCTGGGGAATGGCAGGAATTTGTACTTCAATTTTTTTTTTTCACAACAGAAAGTATTATGTCATTTAATGGTCATAAACAACTATGAAAAATCAGCATATACTAAAATAAAATTAAAACTTTTTTTAATCTTTCTGAATTTTTTTTTTCAATTTTCACAAGAAAATCTATTTAAAACAAATCCTTTAACAAAAATAAGTGTGCATTCATTTCGGTTTTTGGTCTTTGCATTCGGTAGTTTTGTTATTACTCTTATTTGCAGTATATACAGTGAAAAGATTGTGCATGAAGAATTTAGGAAGCATTACACTCTGAACTTGATACCGTAAGTACTATATATAATCCATGGTCAAACGATCACTAAATCAGTTTCAGTGGCTTGGATGAAAATAAATAAGAAAAGCTTCATAACATTTTCTTGAAAACAACACTTTTCTTCTAAAAAGCATATAACAAGAAAATAAAAGAAAAAACATTAAGAATATGTTTCTTATAAAATCACTTCAATCAATACTGATTTTCTGAATCAAAAATATAAAAACAATATAAGTATCAAAACAATCTTCAACGTACAATTAAAAAGAAGTCATATTGAATACTAAAAAAGAAAGTTCTATCTTGAAAGCTAATCACTTGGGAGTATGGATCTGTCTGGTGTGTCTGGATAAGCCAGAATGAAAAACATTCGACTTTCCACAATCTTTACACACGTGTCTTTTTTCACGTGTATGTTTCCCCATGTGGTCTCGTAGCCCACCCTGAGTTTCTGAAGTAAAGCCACACTCGTCATATTTAAATTTAAGATTTTGCTGTTCTCGTCTCATGTGTCTATTCAGATCTGCTTGTATAGCAAAACTTTTCCCACACGTGGAGCAAATATAAGTTTTTGTTTCTTTGTGCACATGGCACCGATGTCTTTGCAAATGGGATTTGGATATAAACGATTTTGCTCAACAAATATATCTGGCTCTTGCAGTCTTCTGGCCATTTTGGGATGGATGCTTTCGTGACTCGTGGTCGGTCAAACTTTGTTTCTTGGTGAATTGTTCACCGCAGCCTGAACACAGATACATTGCTACAAAGTAAAAAAAAACCCGCTCAGATACTAAAAAATGAATAAAAAGGACAATATACTGATAGATTATGTAAAACTGCAAATACGTTATATGACTTTTTTTCGGAAAGGGCGTATACTACTCGACACGTTGTGAGCTAATACACAAGAACGTTACATGTGCTGTCAATGTCGTATTTTAAAAGTTATTATGCCATTGACCTAATATCACTTGTGTTTCCTATATAGTGATTGCAAGATAAAATAATAAAGACGAAAAAATCCTAAAATCTGAGACGTTGAGACGAATTATAAAAGCCACTTTACTTGTGTTTAACTTGTAGGGCGTCGTGCAAGAAGCATTTGTCTCCGCCGAGGATAAGAAATTTATGGTTGTCTTTTCTATTTTAATACAATATTTCAGGTATTTTATACCACCATTTATACTGGGTTTATCACCCAAACATCTACATTTATATAAATAATACTTTAAAATCAAAATAACTTGGTGTTATCTGGATCTAAAGGATTTGTTATGCCCAAAATAATATTAGGTGCATTTATGTACTGCATGTTCAGACCACAACTTTCTAGAATATTTACTAATGAAAACCAAATATTTTTTGTGTAAATGCATTCCCAAAACAGATGCAATAAACTCTCTTTAGTTTCTGTACAGAAGGTGCATAGTTCTGTTTCTTTTAAGCCACACTTGAAAAGAAAAGAGTTTGTAGCAGTAATTCTATGGGAAAGTTTGAACTGAAAGTTTTGAAGCTTAGTGTTTCTTGTAGTCCTAAAAGGGGAAGAATAAATATAACCCCAATCATCTATTTGTAATCTTAATTCTTGGGCCCATTTGTTTTGTGATCTTAAAGGACGTTCTTTTATGTTTTCTAAATACAATTTATAAAAATATTGGCATGTTTTTTTTATCACTTTTTAATCTGTCAACAATGTCATTTTTAATATCATGCAGCCTCCCATACTCTGAAATAAGGTTTTCCCATCTCTTTGGGACTGCACCCACACTACCATAATATTCTAGAAAGTCTGTACTTATCATATATTTGTTTTGAAATTCCTGATATGACAAAAACTGTTGATCTTCAGAAATAATTTCATTGATAAAAAAAACACCATATTATAACAATATTTTTCAATAATAAAAAAATTACCATTTCTTTTAATATTAAAATTAAGCCAAATGGGTTGACTCAAGATGTTAATAATATCTTTTTCCTCTTCGTCTTTTATGGTCAACAGTTCCCACAAATTAAGCAGAATATCTCTCCAAAATGGATTTAACTTTTCAGAAATACTAGCCAATCCCTCTTTTTTTAAGTACAATATCTTATCTCCCCCATATTTTTCTATATAACTTAGCAGTAAAATTTTCCAAGGAGACATATTCATGGGATCAAGAAGTTTATGAAGCCAAGGCTTCTGATTACCCCATTGGTATCTTTTGACCATTGTATTGTCTGTCCTTTGATTTACGGCTTCTGATTACCCCTTTGGTATCTTTTGGCCATTGTATTGACTGCCCTTTGATTTACAGCGTCTGGTTACCCCTTTGGTATCTTTTGGACATTGTATTGTTTGCCCTTTGATTGACGGCTTCTGATTACCACTTTGGTATCTTTTGACCATTGTATTGTTTGTCCTTTGATTTACGGCTTCTAATTACCACTTTGGTATCTTTGTGCCATTGTATTGTCTGCCCTTTGATATCTTCTGACCATTGTATTGTCTGTCCTTTGATCTACGGCTTCTAATTACCTCTTCGGTATCTTTTGACCATTGTATTGTCTGTCCTTTGATTACTCCTTTGGTATCTTTTGGCAATTGTATTGTCTGTCCTTTGATCTACGGCTTTTGATTACCACTTTGGTATCTTTTGACCATTGTATTATCTGCCCTGTGATTTACGGCTTCTGATTACCACTTTGGTATCTTTTGACCATTATATTGTCCGTCCTTTGATTTACAGCTTCTGATTACCCCTTTGGTATCTTTTGGTCATTGTATTGTCTGTCCTTTGATTTACAGCTTCTGATTACCACTTTGTTATCTTCAACATTATTGTCATAGGAAATGTTAAAGTAGATATCTCTATTTTAGCAACAACCGCCTTATTAGAAGATGGCATTCTTTATCCAGAGTTAGCAACAACCGCCACATTAGAAGATGGCATTCTTTAACCAGAGTTAGCAACAACCGCCACATTAGAAGATGGCATTCTTTATCCAGAGTTAGCAACAACTGCCATATTAGAAGATGGCATTCTTTAACCAGAGTTAGCAACAACTGCCATATTAGAAGATGGCATTCTTTAACCAGAGTTAGCAACAACTGCCATATTAGAAGATGGCATTCTCTATCCAGAGTTAGCAACAACTACCATATTAGAAGATGGCATTCTTTAACCAGAGTTAGCAACAACCGCCACATTAGAAGATGGCATTCTTTATCCAGAGTTAGCAACAACTGCCATATTAGAAGATGGCATTCTCTATCCAGAGTTAGCAACAACTGCCATATTAGAAGATGGCATTCTCTATCCAGAGACTAGAGTTGTCGTTCCCGCTACGCTCCAACATCTCTGTCAACGCTCATTTTACAAGATTTTTTGTAAAATTTCGAAACAGTAAAAAAAGTACTTAAAAATTGTTTAATTATTCTCTCTTAAAAATGATTTTCCCCCCACTTCTTGGAGAACTATTTTGCGGAGGTAAAAATTAAAAACGATCACAAATATAACATCAGTGTATGTTCATTTTCATCAATATACTTTCTTACTAGGGGCAGTTGTGGTCTTAATCCTAATTTACAACTACCTGTGCAATCAGTACCTATCACCATTAAGGTTGTGAGTTTGAACCCCGTTCATGGTGAGGTGTACTCGATACCACAATGTGTGATAAAGTTTGTCAGTGACTTGCGGCAGATTAATGGTTTTCTAAGGGTACTTAAGTTTCCTCCACCAATAAAACTGACTGTCACCATATAAGTGAAATATCATAGAAAGTGGTGTTAAACACCATAAACCTAGAAATAACTGTCCTACTAATGAGAATAAAGAATCAAAAGAAGGATAAACTTCATTTATACAAATCTAAATCTTCTCTTCCTAAAGATCGTCTCTGCCAAGTCTTCATGGCTCTACTTATTTGAGAGATCTGGGTGGCTCAATGAGTTAGGTAGCTGGATTACCTAACAACTCATACAAGCCTATCACCAATACGGCATGGGTTCACGCCTGGCTTTGTAAATTACAAAAAAGGGTGAACTCGACTCGCAGCCGCAAGTGATAAAGTTTACCAGTTGCTTGCCCATGGTTGGTGGTTCTCTCCGGGTACTCCTGCTTCTTCCACCACTAAAACTGGTTGCCATGATATAGCTGAAATATTGCTGAAACTGGCATTAAACACCAAAAATCAAATCAAATCAATCTATTTATTTGAGCAGTTTTGCATGAGATTAAAATGTTAATGACAGATGACAAGCGATACAAAAATAAAGGGCTATGAAGAGAGAAGCATGATATGACAGCTGCATGTCAATAAGGAAAAGTTGCACAAGTATACATTAAAAGCAAGTGTGGACACAGTATTTTGCTTAACACAGTAAATTGTTCAACACAATGATGTCTTAGACATGGTCTTATGCTGGAAACAGTAATTTGCTAGATCTACTGTATTTTTGAATTTGAAATATTTTGACATATCTCCAAAACAGAGGAAATCATTTGACATATTACTGAAAGCTCTTAAAAAAAAACAAAAACAAAAAACAAAAAAAACCCATCAAAATTGGATGAAAAATAAAAATTCTACAATGTATATGCCTTCCAAATATGCGAAATGTTACAACATCCATTTTTGTACCTTAGGGCCTCTTGTTTCGAAATAAGGTTACAATACCCTCATTAAGGTAGAGAAGGACACTATGGGCAAAAAAAAAACTAGTCGATGAATTTTTTTAGAATTTCATATATGTTGTTCTTTGGGATGTACCTAACAAAATATCAAAATTTGAGAATAAGTTTCCAGGCTTATTTTAAACCTATTCCCTGAAAGAGTTACCCCCCTCTTGAAGTCCAAAAAAATGTCATTTTTTTCACTCATCCGTGTCATTAAGGTACCCAAAAACATTGCATATAAATTAATTATCTGAGTATAATATGATAAATGAATATTTTGGGATATCTAAGACATAAATTTTTATAATTTTTCCTTTTTTTTCCAAAATGGCAATATAGCATGTAACTGGCTTTAGTGAAATCCAACAAAATTTGATTTTAAAGTGGAATAGAAAAAAATTGTGTCAATGAATTTAAAAAAAAAAAGAAGATATATCACTTTACTTATATCCATGCTACATATCATTAAAATATAAAGATATGTTTCCAGGCAAAAAAAAAAGTTAGGGGTTTAGAAAGACACCCTGACATATACCCTTGTTTGTCAATTTCATGAAAAATGTCCACATTTTTCACTTTTTTTTAACAAGACATTGAATAAATGAAAATAAAACAGGCAAAGATAATGTTTGTAAGGGAAAGCTTTCCGTTCTAGGTGATATAGTTAGCAAATTAAGCTGTCTACAATTCTTCCAGGGCAGGAACATGCAAAACTCGTCATATTCTAATATCATTTGAGACATGATTACCTCCCTTGACGAAATGCTTTGTATAGCATTTTACACATATAATGTACTATTGATAAGGAAATTACTGTATTAAATTTGTATTTCAGTTTAATTTGAGAACTTGTACAAATCATATGTAGAAAATTCAAAAAGCAAAATATCTCGTAAGAAATACTGCAAATATAATTAATAATTATTACATTTGTATTCAATATTCTTAAAAGTCACGTGACTAGTGTCCGTCTCTACCTTAAGTAACAACCTTTACTTAGTTCCAAGGACCATTGTGTTTAAAATTCAGAAGGATCCGTCAACATAAGTTGTGGCACGGAAACCATGCTGTCTACAGACGGAGGACCAAAGACCCATAGCATATAACCGCAAAAAGTTTGCTTTCGTATAACCAAAGCTTTCCTGCACTGTTTTTATATCTGAAATCCATTTCAAAATTTCAAACCAACAAGAATGATGCCCACCTGCATTTTATCCAGTTAAGGCTGTAATTTACTTTGTTGCAAAATATGTACATATACATAATTTCTTCCATGGTTTAAATGCAGTTTTCTTTTTCAATATACCCAATTCCTGTAGAGCTTAAAATTTTATTCCAGCATATGATACATTTTTACTAGTAACGGTAAGAAAACTTGTGATTAAATAAAATTTTATTTATTTCTTCCAACAGTCCATGGTCTTTCTGTTTCCCTCTGTTTGTTAAGTCCAGACAATGCTTTCTTTGAGGGAACCAGACTTGCCGCGAGTCCCGCTCTCCTCTTTCTTTTCATGCTACCCATATAACTATCGTCATCTTTGTCCATATCATTTGATGCAATATATTCAGGTCCAGGCAGAGGTTGTCTAACTCTGTCTTTAAATAGGGGAATAAAATTTGCTCCCGTCCGTGGACCAGTTTCTTGATCGAATGGAACATCTTGCATTGGTGCTTGTTTAGAACAACTGTCAATGTCGTGAGAATATTTGCAATTTTTTCCAAATCGACATTTTCCTTGTCTAAATTTATGACATATCTGTAATTTTTTACCAATTTTTACTATTTTTGTTGCAGAAAGTTTAACATGTTTTTCTAAAACTGATTCCTTTTCTTTCTCAGCGATGTGGTACTGGCTGACAAACACTGATGCACCAGGCTGTGTTTGTAGTGTACTACTAGCACTAGGTAATGGTTCTAATAAAGGATTAGGAAGTCTTTCAGAGTTATTTCCCTTGTCTTTAACATCCTGTTTGTTGCTATGGTAACTATCATTGCTGCTGTCATCACTATCACCAGTAACTGTATCAAAATAATTTACACCTGCATTGCCCTTAGGTTTTTCTTGTTCTCTGAAAAATAATTTGATGTTATAAGTTGTAATAATTATGACTGACATTGTATGGTAATAAAACAATAAATGAAGTTTGGCACAATGATGACGGTATTTGTAATATTCCTTTTACCCTATATTGATGTCATGTTGATAAACCTGTATCTTGGGAGATAAAATTCTATACAATAAATAACATTAAAACATTAAAATTCTATACACTAAATAACATTAAAACATTAAAATTCTATACACTAAATAACATTAAAACTCTATACACTAAATAACATTAAAACATTAAAATTCTATACACTAAATAACATTAAAACGACAAAGACGACTATTTATCAACAGAAATAAAGAATACCGCTCAACTGCAGTCTAAAGACTGTTTCACACTCATTATAGACTACGAGTTGTGCTCATTATTGAATATTTTACTGTTACTGTAAAATGAGGAGCATCAACAAAGCACTGTTCATTTACTTTAATGTGTGTCTCAGTGTAAAGTTGGATACCTGTAGTCTCTCATGTTCATTTACTTTAATGTGTGTCTCAGTGTAAAGTTGGATACCTGTAGTCTCACATGTTCATTAACATCGTATATTTTCTTACTTAGTATAGTATGTAAAATATGGTCATTTGTTGTTGCTTGGTTGGTTTATGGGGTCTAAAGCTATTTTGACAACATTTCAGTTTATATCGTGGAGGTCAGTTTTATTGGTCGAGGAAACCGGAGTAACCGGAGAAAACCACAGATCTGCTCCAAGTCACTAACAAACTATCACATATTGTTGTATCGAGTACACCTCGTCGAGATTTGAATTAACAACGTTAGTGGTGATAGGTACTGATAGGTAGTTGTAAATCCAACTACCATACAATCACCACCATGACAAAAATCAAACTTGACCTGCCTTTCATTGTATTGAGTGAAAAACCAAATGCATGAAAAACAGAGACATTATTGACTATGGTACAAATTAATGCCACTGATGCCTAGCGTCGGACGCTTTATAAAATTTTATGAATTATATACAGTTCTATAAAATTCTCTATAACATTGTAATATTTTGATGACAGCAAGATGAAGCTGTTTTCTACTGCCATTCTACATGTATGTTAGCTTACTCATAATCCTAAACTTAATCAGATCAGAGTAATTAAATAGACAGATCAGTTTAAATGAACTCACTCATGGTCAAAGTTAAGTGCAAGATACACGTAACAATTTATTTATTTGATGCGCAATTCCATAAATTGAGATTAACTAAAATTGTTTTTATCAAGATTTTCTTACGTCGTTTACAGTGCATAATATGGATCAGTTACATACTATAAACAGTGAATGAAATAACACACAGCAATCAGATTTACCATAAGTCTTGTACTATATGTTGTAGAATTTGATGTGAGATGAGTGTTGTGCAATACGGAATGCTGCAAGGGTTGTAGAATAGGACAGCGAAAAAGTGTTGTAAAATATGATATGTGCTGTAAGTGTTCCAGAATATATGATAAATGTTATAAAATTTAATAATAGTCAAGTGTTGTAGAATTTAATATGCGTTAAGTGTTGTAAAATTGAACATGCCTTTAGTATTGTAAAATTTAATATGCCTCGAGTATTGTAAAATTTGATATGCCTTTAGTATTGTAAAATTTAATATGCCTAGAGTATTGTAAAATTTAATATACCTTTAGTATTGTAAAATTTAATATGCCTTGAGTATTATAAAATTTAATATGCCTTGAGTATTGTAAAATTTAATATGCCTTTACTATTGTAAAATTTAATATGCCTTTAGTATTGTAAAATTTAATATGACTTTAGTATTGTAAAATTTAATATGCCTTTAGTATTGTAAAATTTAATAAGTGTTAAGTGTTGTAGAATTTAATATGCATTAAAGTAATATGAAAGGCAAATATCGTGGAATTTTTGGATTAAATATTTTCACTTAACATTAACTAAAATTAACTGCATTACAATAAAAATCTGCTCAAAAGCAGATTCTAAGAGCAAATAGCAAAATATTTGACAGCAGATAATTCTGTTTTAGTGTTTTCCCGTACAGTAATGCAAATGATATGCATGTGACCCAAGTTTTGAACTCTTTCGGGGAAATTATCGCTCATGCGTACTGTTCAGTTGATGAAATAAAAATGTTGGATGCAAGTAAAAACATATTCCGTGTGTATAAGAATAATTGCACCAAAAAAACTAGAGGCTCAGGTGAGCCTGTATCGCTCATCTGATATAAATAAGTCCTCTTAAGAATGTCTGCATGTCGAATACATCTAAGTTACTATTCAAATCCCATAGGGTTCATCTATGTTAAAACTATGTTTGCTCATGGCAGCCATCTTGGATGAAGGTTGTGGTCATCGGACACAATTTTGAAAGTATATACTACCCAAGGAACATCCATGCCATGTTTGCATTAAATTGGCTGACTGGTTTCAGAGGAGAAGACTTTTAAACAATTATCCCATTGGGTCCTATGTTAAAACTAAGTTGAGTCATGGCATTTTGGACCGAGATTGGGGTCACTGAACACAATTTTGGAAGTTGACCACCTAAGGACCATCGATGACATGTTTGCTATATTGGTTTACTGGTTTCAGAGGAGAAGATTTTAAAACATTTTTCCCATAGGGTCCTATGTTATAACTATGTCCGCTGATGGTGGCCATCTTGGATGGAGGTCTGGGTCACTGGATATAATTTTGAAAGTTGACCATGTAAGGACCATTCATGCCATGTTTGCTTTAAATTGGCTTACTGGTTTCAGAGGAATAAAAATTTAAACATTTTTCCCATAGGGTCCTATGTTAAAACTATGTTCGCTGATGGTGGCCATCTTGGATGGAGGTCAGGGTCACTGCACACAATTTTGAAAGTTGACCACCTAAGGACCATTCATGCCATGTTTGTTTTAAATTGACTTATTGGTTTCAGAGTTAAAGACTTTTAAACATTTTTTCCATAGGGTCCTACATTTTGTATGTTAAAACTAAGTCAAGTCATGGCGGCCATCTTGAATCTCCGATCGGCAAGCGATTCACAAATTTAGTACATGACCACCCAATGATCATTCCTGCAAAGTCACAATTCAATTGGCTTAGTGGTTTCTGACAAGAAGATTTTCAAGGTTTCAACCAATCAAACATGTCATTGGCCCTGGTGGCCATGTTGAATTTCCGATCTACACCAAAAACACAAATCTGGTAGAGGACCATCCAATGAACATCTATGGCAAGTTTGGTTGAAATCTATTCAGTGGTTTCAGAGAAGAAGAGTTAAATGTGATTGATTGATTGATTGATGTTTAACGTCCAGTGAGCAATTTTTCAGCTATATTCAGGACGAGAATAATTTAAACGCCACGGGACTCGAAACAAAGAAATGTGATGGGTAGGGACGGAGAATTTTGCCAGTGCAACAGGTCTCTTATGGACCACTCATCATGAGCATAATACTCATAATGAGCTGTTACACTGGGTTCTTTAACGTGCGAAGAGGGTGGAAATCTCTCAACACGGGACCTCAGTTTTATTTACGTCTCATCCGAAGGACGGGTTGGTTGTCAATTTATACATCCCACACAACCGACGGACGCCCCTTCAAGCTGAAGAAGCTCTCGGTCCCATTTCTATACCCTGGGGTTCCCGTGGGGTTGACCCCTTTAAGAGGACTAGTGCCTCTAGGACGGAGAAACCTGGTGCCTATTCTACCCCGGCACACCCTTTGGGAGGGGGTATGAAAAGCTAACGGACGGACGGACGGACTACGGACGCTTACCCATGGCAAAAGCTCACATGGCCTATGGCCAGGTGAGCTAAAAATGGTTCACATGACATGAAACAGACAGATTCCTCAATTAAGGGGGAAACGATTCACGGTATGTACCGAAATCGCGATTATTTTGGGGATGGTTCGGTTCACGATACGTGGAGGCCGCTTACGATACACACGATATGATGCTCATTTAAAAAAAAAAGTAGTGTTGAACTTCCGTTTTCTTCTTTTGGTGATCATTTAATTAATATTTTGAGAATTGATTAATTTACGCTTTTAAAATTAATTAATCAAATACCAAATATTCATAATTTCCGCTAGTACGTAAGCAACCTCATATAAAAAAAAAACAACAACATGGCAGCGCCCATGTCGAGTGAAGGAATAGTTACAGTTTCCTATAAAACGTATCGTAATACATATCAAATATCGCAATATGTATCGTTTGTAGAAAAAGTGTATCGTTACACCCCTATCCTTAATAATCATTGTCAGGAATGTGTGCATGCTTACCTCAGCATCCATGATTGTTTATCCTGTCGTCACGAGGTCATAATCGGCAATCATCGGAACAAAACAACCGAAAGTTAATCAGTCTCCACAACGATGGCGAGGACAATAAACATGCACACGGATTTGAAGGTTTCTAATTGTTGGGAACATATTTCAACTTGAAACATGAATGAGTAGTTTAGTAAAGGTACTGCCGTATTCCAAATTGAATTTTCATGGAAAAAATGTCTTCACCCAAAACTGGTGAAATATTACTTTATTGTGGAATTTAATATGCCTTTAGTATTGTAAAATTTAATATGCCTTGAGTATTGTAAAATTTAATATGCCTTGAGTATTGTAAAATTTAATATGCCTTTAGTATTGTAAAATTTAATATGCCTTGAGTATTGTAAAATTTAATATGCCTTTAATATTGTAAAATTTAATATGCCTTTAGTATTGTAAAATTTAATATGCCTTTAGTATTGTAAAATTTAATATGTTAAGTGGTGTAAACTTTAATATGTGTTAGGTGTTGTAAAATTTAATATGTGCTGAAGTGTTGCAAAATTTAATATGTGTGAAGTGCTGTAACATTTAAAAGTGTTGTAAGATTGAATATGACTTAAGTGTTGTAAGACCATACAGCATTCACTGGAACTAAATTGAATGTTGATTATATATCACAATGTTCCTGCAGTCTTTTGTGTAAAATACAATTTCCATTCCTGGTTCTTAAGAAGATTTAAAAAACTTTTCCTCATTGTACATTTGTAGCCTACTTTAACTTTGTCTTCCAAACCATAGATTAGATAATGGGGCCTAAAGTTCTGCTAACTTGAATTTACGTCTAAAATTTATTTTTGCCTGTTTTGACTTTTTCTTCACTGCAGCCTATGAATATCTTTGGATCCTGCGGCTTGAAGGACCCAATAAAACCTTGCTGAATTTGTTGTGAAAACAAAGTTTAAACAGTGAGTGTCAATTCCACCAACATCAATAAAAAAAGTCACAAATGCGTGAATGTTTGAATCTGAATATCATAATGGAGATTCGTGCAATTTACAATAAAAGTTTTTTCATAACTGATTCTCAAGAAAATGATTTAAAAAAACACATTTTCAATATTGCAAATTAAAATTTATATGTTAATCTTGAACCTCATGGAACACATTATCTTCATTTGTAAAAGATTGAATCTCAATTTCACAAGAATAATTCATTCCATATACAATTAACTTTCTATGGAATGTTCTTTGGAATACTGTTTTTTTCATTGAAGCCTATGTGAAATTTTGGACCCTAAAGGCTTGACCCCTGGTGTCTCTATTACTGAAACCATGTTTTTTTTTTTTACATTGTATGCTATACAAATGTATATATTTATACTTACATTTCCTATATATTATTCGTTTAAAAATTTAATATTCCACAATGCAAACTTTAAACTTTGGGCCTTCAGTAATCACATCTGTAGACCCCTGTGTCTTAGTCTGAGCATATTTGAATCTACATATACATGTACAATAAATTGTCCTACATGCATATAACAATATAGATCCCTTAGATCATTCGATCAAATCTAAATCTACATATCCAAGACGACAGATACCAATATCTCACTTGGTCTTAGGTCAGGTGAGCTAAAAAGGGGGAGGTCTGGGATCACATTAATTATTAACTGATCCAATCCCTCCACATCCACATTGCTGTGTCTGTCCCATGATCTGGACTTCATTGTCAAGTGTCATGGTCTTTTTTGTGTTCAATGGTTTGAGATCAGAGGTGTTTCATTTGGGTGATATTGTCGATCACCACTACTTAAACTTCTTTTTCATAATTATTATCCCCTTGACAATAAAGGGCAATTTCACAACTTGTTTTTAATGAAAAGACTTGACAGCGCAAAAAAAACCAAACTCATTTGGGTTCTAAGAATAACCTTATACCCCTTGGGCTTGGTTAACTTAACAAAGTTTCCCCTTCTATTCCCCATGCTGACAATTCAGTTTTTTTCTTAAATTTTTACCCCCAAAAAGTTAGGGAAACAGCAATTTTGCCCCCCCCCCCTTTTCAATATTATCCATTGTCAGAAAATATATAATTTATTTCAAAGAACTTTAGCAACAGGGAAAGTACAAAGCTTTACTGTATGTGACATGATTCACTGTCAAACTGGCAATTATTTCTGAAAAGAGGCAGAAACAAACATTATTCAAATCGTGAAGGGTGTCCTCTAGGACGTCCGCGCTATAACCATAGTGTTATTTTATTCCTCAATGATAATGGTGTCATCTAGGACGTCCGCGCTATATTGTTGCAGCTTGCTCTGCGTCAATAAATTCCAGGATATTGCTATTAGTTTACTAGACGAATAAAGCAATAAATTATTTCGTACATCATTATTGTACATAAAATATAATGATTGCAGCAATGCATGATCAATTTTGAGAATCCCGACACGACTGTGTCGGTATCATTTTCATTACCAAATGAAAATGGAAATGGCGAGATTGGGTCTCAGCCAGTTGGTGTTATACATGATTATCATAGAGAATGTTAAAACTCACTACACTCACGTAGGAGACTGCCCTTCTTCGTCTTCCGAGTTACTATCACTGGCATAATTAGCAACTAAAGATGCCATTTCCGGATTTATAATTCCGCGCTGAAAATGTCAAATTTTTTCATTGGATAAAATTACCGGCGACTTCCCATGCCGTGTTGTCATAGTTCAAACAAAATAAGCCACCCGAAACAATGGCATAAATTCAGTATTATTAAGATTTCTTAAAGTTTTGATGAATTTGAACACAAACAGCTTAATCGGTCATTTTTTAAATCATTTATTTAATTTCTTTACACGCAAATCATTCAATCACTCTCCGATCAGCTGACGGAAGTAGGTGTCGACACCTGTAAGAATGTAGAACCGTCTGAGTGTAGGAATTAATTGAAAATATCATATTTTGTTTGCAGGAATTGCAGCTCAAAACATTGATAAATAGTAAAATTATAACTTAATAATATAAATATATCTACCAACGAAATTAATGCATTAGATAATTTTGCTATAAGATCATTATTCATTATCGATTTTTCGGAAATATTTATCATAATTTCATTTATCCCTTACGACCTCCGTCTGTCTGCTCACTTTTTGACAGGAGCCGAAAGAAGATGTCAGGGAAAGTGAAGCAGAGGACGTCGGCAAATGCCGCTGACTCAGCCACACAGTCGGTCAACGAGAAGATACTTAGAGAATGTCATTCTCTATATACAGACCCAGATAATGGTGAGATTATTTTATATATTTTTCTTTTAATCTTTTTCTTTTCTTTTTTGTGCCACACACAAAAGCTTAGAAAAAGGGCGATGACCGACGGAAAATCGAAACATTTCGACGTCATGGAAAATTAATATATGAATTTGTCTATACTGATTTAGAAATATATAATTGTGTCTGTCTTTATCACTAAAAGGTTATTTTTTTTTCAATAAAAACCAGTTTTAGACAACTGTTCAAGGTTGACCCGGTTACGCTAAATATAAACTTATAATCCTTAGTCTGCTGACTAAAGAATTCCTTCTTGTTCAGAGGTCACGCATAAATGATTGAGGAAATTGTCCTCCTGGTTATTTGTCTTTTCTTGTATAAATTTATTGACAGATATTAAAAGGTAAGGAAGTGAATATTGAATAGGAATGTCGTGCATCCAGATCCAGACCAGGTGAATCATAAGTACTCAAAGACCTTGATCTTGGAAGTCTTCAACTACATATTTCTTGAAGTCCTAAAATAATAATTAGATTTTAGAATTGTAAATGAAGTGAAAGGGATTGATCCAGTGGATATTATGACAACCTTTTAAGCTGAATATTTTCTCTCTGAACTTTTACCATATTTTGATACATATATCACATCACTCTTGCATTATTACAAGGTTTCACACAGGAAGCAAACAAGAACATAGTTTATAAATACTAATATTCCAAAAAAAAATTCTGTTCAACTCCATCTCCAGCGAACTTGTTTTTAAAGTATTGCTGTTCTATGCATATGACTAAATAATTGGTTGAAACATTTAGATGTCCACTGGTGGAAAAAGTTGAAAAATCTAAGTCATCCTATGGCATGAAGGCAGACAAAACTAGACATGGTTTGACAACATGTTTAGACCAAACAAATAAATATTTCTAAATTACATCAATGTTTAAAACTTGGAAGAAATCTAACATCTACATCCAACCTCCCCCCACCAACCCCCACACACAATAGTGACATCCACCATCATACAGTGATACAGTCCTTTTATTGAAATGTGTAACCTTACTTGAGATTGCTTACCCAGACAGGTTTTAATACGACGATTCCGTGATAAGACGTTCTCCTGACTTGGAGGAAGAATTCGTACCATCGATCACGTGACTTCATAAAAAATCTAGGCATTTTTAGCAGTAGACACTGCAGGTAGAAATGGATAGAGGAAAACGATCTCAAAAGTCATCCAGCAAATATTGGTGCGTGGTTCCGGGGTGTACATCTGACAGCAGGAAGAAACCCAATCTGGAAAAATATGTAACATTTATCCCATTTCCGACAAAGTTGAAAGACCACAGGCCATTTTGAACTACAGATGCCTAGATTTTAGTCACGTGGTGATGGAAGTCACATGACAGTATTATCTGAATACCAGTATCCCGGAACCGACGTATTGGGAAACATCTTTGATACATCTAGGATTGCACAAAATGGTGAAAAGTGGGTGGGTGGGGTTGGACATTTGATGTGTTGTTTTGAACTTTATCAAACCTTTATCCTTGACATCTGTATTCAAGATCTATTATGTTACTGGTGAGCTGCATATATTATACAAATTGTTGGGTAGAATTAGAAAGCAAAATAAGTGCATGATAATTTGATTCAAATGTATGTTTCTGTATGCATGGATGTGGCTAGTTTTCAAAAAGCATAGACTTGACCCATGTAGACAATTAGAAGAGTGACAAACATTTAGGACCCTGGCACAAAGGTTTCAGAAAATATTTCTGTTAATGAATGTACAAGCCATATAATATAACATAAATTTTGAAAAATAAAAAGGAAACTGTCTCTGTTGATAATCATGAACAACTGACTAAAATAAGATCACCCAATCATATAGTATTACAACCTTTCCTCTCAAACTTCTTTTCATTATCCTGTTCTTCTTCCTGCTTGGTTTCAATTTCAATTCATTGTCAATACTTTTTATCATTTTCCTGGAAGTATTCCTTCCTGTCCTTGTGGTTTTTTTGGAGGGAGGGGGAGGGGGCATAATTATTATAGTCCCTCAATAATGCCACATGACCAATGATGCAGGGTACATGTATTTAATATAAACTTGTTTGAAGGTAAGTGTCCAATAAATCAGCCAATCAGGATATGATTGTGAGGAGTGATTGCTGATTAATGCCAAATGAGCAATTTTTCAGCTATATCATAGAGAAAGCAAGTTTACATTCAATGAAATGATAATGATGTTCACATTGTGCAGTAAAACCTGTCTAAACTGAACCCCTAAATTTGTTCAGTTTTGACAGGTATTCGGTTTACACAGGTTCAAATTACATAGACATTTAGTAAATGGTACTGTAAAGTCTATCTGGAAAAGGCATGTTTTGGTTTTCCTCAAGGTTCGGTTTAAACCGGTTTCACTGTTAACTAGACCAGCCTACTTAATTGGATCTTGATAGTGCTAGCTCACTGAAACAACAGTCCACAAATAGAAATGGTGTTCCACTCAGACACATTTAAAGTTCTGAGCAAACCAGTATTTGCTCTTACCCCTTAAAGTTGTGTGCCTACTGCCTAGAGGAACAGCAAATACCAATATTCATAGTCTTTGGATTTGACACGACTACACGTAGACTCGAACCTATGATCTACTTCACTTGAGATGAGTTTGCTACATGTATGTAACCATTACACAACAGATGCAGTCTGTTCATTTCAGAATTTCACATGAAGAGTTGGGACCTTTTTGACTTAAAATTAGTGGGTCAGTTTGAAAAATGATGGATCATTTCTAGTGGTCCAATAAATTAATTTATAAACTATATTATACTTTACTATGACAAGTACATTTTTGGGGGTCATCCTGCAGCTTGTTAAGATGAAACACATCTTTGAAACCACTTCAGATCAGAAAACTTAGGTCCGATTGACGGCTGGTGGTCATTACTTTAGTCAGTTTGGGTGTGTCTAGTTAAAGTATTGGTCCTGAAATTGTTTGTTCCTTCAGTAAGAACATTCTGCTTTTCAGTTTTTATACAGACATCACGTTTCATTACGTTTTTATTAGTCATAAATAGCCCATAAAAAGTCTCTCGATCATTTCTCCTGGAATTTCTCATTTTCTTTTTTGTTTGGGTTTGTTTTTCATGATCCTCGGCTTCCGAGTCCGGCAGTGGATTTTTATTTCATGTTTCAGGTTTGTCATTTCCTGCTTCACTGTCATTCCTCTGATGCTCAGTTTTATTGGTGGAGTACCTGGAGAAAATGACTGACCTGCCGCAAGTCATTGACAAACTTTATCACATAATGTTATATTGAGTACACCTCACCTGAACGGTATTGAAGTCACAATGTTAGTGATGATAGGCAAAGATTGCATAGGTAGTTGTATATCCAACTACTATGCGATTACGACAACGTCAGCCCCAACCGATAACTACTCTTGATTAATATCTGACACCCAGTTGTCGCACTTCCCATGTTTTTGGTGCATCATGCCTGGAATGATCACTGGTGGTTTCCAACCAGGATATGCTAGAGTCAACAGTAGTACAAGTTACAATTGCCTCCCATGTATTTGACTTGGTGGAGTCGGGCTGAAAACATCGTGCCAGGTAAAAATACCAGAAGAAAACAATGCAACATGTCTCCTTTATAAGGTGGCATTGCTCACCATTGATAGACAGCCATGTGAAATACAGACCAGTTAAGATGACTATGCTTGAAAACATGTTGAATTCAATTCAGGCGACTTGTTTATTTATTTAGAATTGTAAAATTTGAATAAACTAATATAAAGTTAGTGATTTATCTAAAGAAAAATAGAATGGCGCGGCGCCATGCCTCTTTTGATAAAAAAAACGTGGCGCCATGTATTGCCGATGTGTCCTTTTTCGTTTCTTCAAGCGAGATCGCTTCGTCGAAGGGCGACGACTCTGATCCTGAAAAATGTTTGTAAAAATTCATTCTTCTTCATTTGCTGATTAAAACTAATTAGTCACTACAATGACAATTTTATTACATGCCAATCAACGGATTATAGAATTTTTGTTTTGATTGTGTAATCTGTTAATTATCTGATCACCTGGCTTGATTTACCCGGTTAAAGATAATGGTCCCGACAAAGAATTCAATCAACGATAATGATTTTTTTTAAAGTTATGACATGTACTCAAAATGCCACAGTATGTATCATATTTAATATGATATTTAAAGTGGACATTTTTGTAATCGTCATTCATTGCACGATTCGTTACAATGTCCGCCATAACGAACTATTTTTGTCACGTTTCATTTATGAAATTGTTGAAATCTATCATATCCATTAAGTATTTTGAAAGTGATTTTCTCAAAAAGTTATAAACTTTGGTTTAAAGAAACTTAAAAAATAAAAATGGCAGGACAACAGGAGTTCACAATCCAGATTGTTATCGATCTGCATCTAGGAAACAATTGCGTTCTATTTATAGAACTATTTACAAACAGACACCTGTCTGCAATTAAAAACAAAATAACTACAGTATTTTTATTCCAATTGTTGCAATTTGATTATGAGGTCTGAGAAATAATAATTGGTTTTACAACTTGCTTCAGTTTTTGACGTTTGTTCTATATTTTCATTACCTACAAAGAATCTATAGAAGTTGGACCATTGGGCAAATTGGCAGAGAACATATTATTTTCTGCTGAAGACTGCACAAATATGAGTTATTACAATTGTTGTGGTATTAAACTAAAGCATAGTAACATTTCAAAAAGGATGGAGAAGGGGTTTATTACAATTTGTGTGGTATTAGACCAAACCACAGTAATATGTCAAAAAGAGGGGGGGGGGTACAAATTGTGTGGTAATGGATCAAAATCATGGGCAATGTTATGTTTTATCAGTTGGTTGCTAATTTGCAGAGTATGTTCCCATCCTAGGAGGTTTTTCATAGCTTTTCAATCTCCATTACTAACCAATAAGGCAAAGTAACTGCTCATTATATTATATTTATTGATGATTAAAAAAAATTTGATCTGCAAAAGTGACTAATGGTCTCAAAATCCTGGCTGAATCCCTGAATATATTGCCTTGTTTCACATAAATGTCCCAAAGAAACTATGTGCCCTTTTTGGTAAATTCTACGCGCAAAGTGCCCTTTTTGTAAAAAAAAATACCATGCCCCTTTTCAGTCCTAAATAAATTACACTAAAAGTATTGGAAAAAATAATTATTGGTTCCTCAAAAATAGAGGTGGACTCTTTCACCTCGTTAAGCATCTCTTCTCCTATCACAGTAGATTTTAGATGCTTTTATATTCAAAACTATTTTCAGGAATGGTAAAGATAGCAGAGAGTTTAGGCTTATCACTACTGGCTCCCAGGAAGAAAATTTCAGTTCTCATGATAGGAAACCATTCAGCTGGCAAAAGTTCATTTATCAATTGGTAAGACATCATTTTCATAATAAAATCAAAGTTTGAGAGAATAATGCAATCACAACTTTTCCTCAGAATTATGTGCTACAAAATGTTCATTAAAACTTGTGATTCACAATTGGTAGACGTTTTGTTAGGAAGTGGCAATGGATCTTTTACATAGATTTTTCTTTCTTTTTGTATCACTGGCAAGACTTTTACCGTTCTTGACTGAGGTTAAACATGGGGGTTGTCTACCGTTCTTGACAGATTAAACATGGAGTGTGTCTAATAATAAACAGGAACTGCTGCTCCTTCATGAGTGTCTGGTTCACACCCGTTTTTTTTTGTCGGGGGCCATGCTTGTTGCTCATCTTTTTAGTTGTCCATCTAGTGTTTTTTTTTTTTTAGCTCACCTGACCCGAAGCTATTGCTACCACTGTTACCGTCTGTCGTTAGCTTTTTGCATTTTAATCAACTCCTCTAAAAGCACTGGGCCAATTTGAAGCAAACTTTGATGGAATGGCCCTTGAGTGGTCCCCTTTCAGAATTGTGTCCGACAATCCCCCCGCCAACCAAGATGGCTGTCGTTACTAAAAATAGAAAATTTGGCAAAAAATCGCTTAAAAATTATCTTCTCTGAAAATGCTGGGCCAATTGGGCTCAAAATATGGTGGAATGGTCTTCAGATGGTCCTCTTTGAGAATTGTGTCTGACGATCCCGGCCGCCAACCAAGATAGCCACCGTTATTAAAAATAGAAAATTTGGCAAAAAATCTTTTGAAAATTATCTTCTCTGAAACTGCTGGGCCAATTGGTCCCAAACTATGGTGGAATGGTCCTCAGATGGTCCTCTTTGAGAATTGTGTCCGACGACCCCGGCCGCCAACCAAGATAGCCGCAGTTACTAAAAATAGAAAATTCAGCAAAAAATAACTTAAAAATGATCTCCTCTGAAACTGCCGGGCCAATTGGGCCCAAACTATGGTGGAATGGTCTTTTGGTGATCTCCTTTCAGAATTTTGTCCCGACGACCCCGGCCGCCAGCCAAGATGTCCGCCATTAATAAAAATAGAAAATTTGGCAAAAAATCACTTAAAAATGATCTTCTTTGAAACTGCTGGGTCAAATGGGCCCAAATTATGGTGAAATGGTCAATAGATGGTCCCCTTTCAGAATTATATCCGACAACCCTGCCCGCCAAAGTCCGGGGCCAACTTTGAGCCATGTGAGTAATTACAGGCTCCTAGGAGCCTCTAGTTTTACATTTTATTTCTTTTCTTTAAATTGTGTCTTGTGCCTAATGTTGCCTGTGTCTCTGGATTGTTCACTCTTGATTGCCCCTTCAGTTTTCTCCAACTTTAATTTGTCCCTCCAAAACAGATAAATGTCTGCAGGGCTCACCACACATAGTAAAACAGGGTGACTTGACTTCTCTCTCTCTTTTTTGACTTAAGGGCGAAGTGAGGGAAAATCTGGGAGACTTCTGATAATCCCCTACCTGTCACAAAACGAACGTGCTGCACAATTATCTTAAAAAGGATGCAATTAACGAGTTTGGAATAAAATATTGAACATCAAACCCTGTATGGGTCAAATTTCAGGAACATGGGAGCTCCTTTTTTATGAATATTAAAGAAAAAGTATGATTATAGGTGAAAAAATACGGACTTGAAAAGACTGACAGGGCGATTAAAACTTCGCTTTTTGAGAGAAATTGGGAGATTTCATTGAAACCAAGGTGTACATTTATGTAGAAGTTGCCCACTTCACATGATTTGGTGAGCCCTGGTCTGTTGGGCATATGTTATTAGATATATACCACGGTATTGTACATTTTAAAATGAAATCAATTTGTATAGGAAAAAAACTTTCTGTTTTCCTCACAAATCAGTGTTGAATTCACGGTACCAAATAAATGGAACAGATCTGCGCAGAAATGCTGTTTGGGTGGTCATCAACATTTTATATCATTTATCTTCCATTTGAAAATTTCTATTGTGCTATGGTCAGTTTTGTTTTCTGATACATTGTAGGAAAGTTCTTTACATGACTAGGTACTAAATCAAGAATATTTGCTGTAGTTGCAAGCTGGGCTCCCAAAAATATAAATTTTAGTAGGGCCACCCTTAAAATATTGTTTGTTTGGCATTGCCGACCCACACTCTCAGCAGGTGGGTAGGTAGGTAGGGATTTTTTTTTTTACATTTGAAATCTTTTTTCAGTCATCATCTTAAATGCATTGGTTTGATTTTGACTAGATGTTTTGTTCTCTTCTGATTCAGGGCAAAACTTGTCATTGATGAATTTGACATATTTAAGAGTTTTATCAAAGGTAAGAGCCACAGATATTTGTTCTGTCATGTCCGGATGAAGAACTTCCATCCCATTATTTTTTGTGTATAATATAGAAAGTCCCTCACCCCATGTTAATTTAATATACATTGTGTAACTAGTAATTTATTTCAAAATCTCAGTTTAATCTACTTTTATAACATTGGATATTCTTTTAACTGGTAGAGAAGCTTGCTAAAACCCTAGGGATGGATATTCTTTTTAACTGGTAGAGAAGCTTGCTCAAGTCCTAGGGAAGAAATCCTACTTGTATTCAAGGAAGTTTATATTCATCTAACTGTTGTTATACAATTTAATAGTTTTTATCATGACTACATGTATGTGATAATTGTAAAATTATTTTTTGACTTTTGTTTGTATTGATTCAGTTGTGAGATTCAGAAAAAATGTATTTATGATATATATGTATTTATTTAAAGGTCCAAATGTAAATGTTTGTACCTTGAACTGTTTTAAATCTTTTATCATGTTTGTATGTCATGGTCGTGTGTGTGTCACTGTGTGTTTAATTAATGCTTTTCTAAGCATTTTTATGCCATGTTTACTATAGCTAGTTCAATTCCTTTTTTCAAAAAAGGAAAAAAAATAATAAAAGTTAAATATTTTTGTTGTTATTCCAACATTTCGACCAAAAGGTTGACCATCTTTCTGGTACTAGTTCATATACATACACCTGTGTAATATTAATGGTAAGAGGATAAATAATGAAGTACTGGTAGACTTGAAAAATATTAAAATCCCTGGCACTGCCTTAAAAATAGGGCAGTACCAGGTACCTTTTTATAGTTTTGGATGCATCCTGGTTGTAAAATTCATATTCTAATAAAATGTAGTCTGTAAATATTGTCCAGTAATAAGTACTTAACATGGAACACTAAAAAAAAAAATTGAAAGTCTTGTGGTATGTTATCCATTTTGTTTTGTTTAAATTCTGATTTTCAATAGTAAAATGGTCCTCCATGATCAGAGGACTTCATATTTTAGTGCTGTCAGACAGTATACTTGTTAAAGAAACCAAATGTTATAATGTGAAAACCGTACATTTGTATTTATCGATCGGAATTGTCTGACATTTTTGACACCCAATATTGGTAAATTATAGACTGGTAATATATTATAACCTTCAAGAGGAATCGCTTCCTTTTTTTGTTTTGAATAATAATAAGTAAATAGAGTGGTTATGCCGACAGATATGTTGGTTTCTTGACATGACAGCATGGTAGACAGTCAAATGTTATTGAGTCTGCAGAGAAAATCAATATTCTGTCTCGGCACTGCATCTATACAGCTTGCAATTTCCAAGAAATTCTGATGATCAGTTAAAAAATCATGCCTCGACAAGTATTGGAGTATGATGCTTTACATGCAATGACAGATGCTGATTTTTACCAACTAACCGAAGTCACAAGTGAAATTGTGCACAAATTGATTTTTAAAGAATAGCACTTTAGTTGCTGTAAACTGGGATCCGTATTTTTTAATTGTCCATGAATTATTGAAGCACTATTTAGTTATTTAATTTTTATACGGCATTTTCCAATGGAAGAATCTAGTTATTGGATTGATGATATAAGTCTGCCAGTTTTCCAGGAGGCATCGCAGACACTGCAATGTTTATATTTTGCTGCAAACTGTATCTCAAACACTGCTTGATAGATCTCCATGATACTTAGAAACATTTTTCTTTTATTATTATATAAAACATTTGTGATAGTATTAGTGGTTAATTTTCTGAAATTCTACCATTTAAAATATGGTTGACATTCCACAAGTCTTGTTGTCTTGGCACAAGATATTTAGATTCCATTGTTCATTTTAGTTATGACACATAATTCTGCATTCATATTCAGAAAACAGGTTTATAAGGGAATTACTTTATTATTGTGGGAAAGGAACTCCTTCCTAATGGTGGGGGGGGGCCCAGTTTGTGCATTCTTTGGCACCTAATCACCCAGTAGCCATGTCATTCAGGTAATTTACTTGTTTCTATGTTGTGTAATGCATGTACCTTTAATAAATCATTGATCTGTTCAACAGTCACCTGTAACTCTATTCAAGCTCTGACAGAGTTGTGACCCTTTTTGGGTAGGTTTTTCCATTGATTGAATGATTGATTGGTGTTTAATGCCAACTTTAGCAATATTTCAGCTATATCGGTGTGGGTAGGTATTTGCACATACTATTGTAGTTTGTATGTAAATTGTTGGTTTTAATGTTAACTATCTCATTTCAACCTTAGCTTCCCTGATGCATGTACTTCAATTTTCATATATTTTTTAGTTATCGTAAAAACATTTTTTTTCATTGCTCAAAAATCTTTCTCTTTGTTATGCATAATGACAAGAAAGTTTTGACGGTGCTGGTCAAAAGTTTAGTCAATATCAACAAAATGAATACTATCCTTTCATCTGTAATAACTGAAGAAGACCATGTAATGTATACAGATGGAAATTCAGGTATTTGCCAGGCACACAATTGTTAGGAAGTAAACCAGATCCTATCCACATTAATAACATGTTCTTCCACAACAATACAGATCTATAACCAAATATTATTAAAAATAAATGCACATTGAAATTATCAGAAAACAAAACAACCAAAGAAAGACAACTCTTACAATACTAAAAAAAAAAAGGAGGTAATATTTTTATGTAAAGTGAAATAACATTAATTACATTTTTGCCGTTTTCATTGTCTCACCTTTGAGTGAAAGTTGTTGACGGCAAGTCAGTTATTGCTGTTCTGTGTTAACAATGTGATTAGAACAAATCCAAGTCACAATTTCTCCATTACCATATCACCTAAGCTCACCATACCTGGTCCAGTCATGGTCTATACATGTTAGCCAGTCATGTGTCATCTAACTTTGACCTCATTTTCATGGTCTGCTAATGTCTGCTGACCATATTTGGTCCATTGATTCATCATGGAGGGTACATGTCAGCCAGGCATGTGTCACTTGACCTTGACCCCATTTTCATAGACTACTGACAACTAAATTTATGTCGAGTTTTCCTGTTGGGTCAATTTCCTCATTGCAGTTCAAGGGAGGCAAGAGATAGATTTTATGTCTACACTTGTTTTTTCCTTTCTTATACATTAATGCCCAGTATACAATGTACATAAAAAATTCTTGCACACATGCTTGCCTGTATACTAGTGGACAAAGGAAAAAAATACGCAATTATTAAAGATAATAGCAACATACAAAAAAATGTACATGTAGTAATTAGTAGCAATAAATAGTAACTTACACCCACTTGTGAATATTGTTCAGCAAGGAATATTGATTTGTCACATGTCGGTCAGTCTAGGCATGGTGTGTAATTAAACTCTTGTTTCGATGGTATTTTTTCACATAATGCATTTTTTTCCCTGTGTACACTATTTAAAAAAGTGTAATGAAAGTTAATCAATCATAACATAAAATTCACCAAAAAGACTTTTATCAGAATTAAAAGAATACCATGTCTTTTTGAAGTTTTGAAACAACATGCTTTTCACAGTTGGCGCTAGTGCTATTGGTCGTAGATATTGTTTACAGCCTCAAACAACAGTTTCAGCAGAGTTGTTCCACAAGAGGTTGACCACATTATAGCTGACCACAAGTGACATCTCCAGTTGATGAGTTTATTCATCTACATCATGTACAGGATATAGCAATTCCTCCTAACAACAACCTCCACTAGTGTTAAAGGCTAAACTTTTAAGGTGGACGGATTAGTGCAAGAACAATCTCTAAGAGGCTTCAATTGATGAGGCAAATCTTCAGCCTAAGCTTACATATTGAGGTCCATGTCTTGGTTGAAGCCAGGCATGATAATGTTGGTGGTTGAGCAACCTATGGAGTCCTGTTTTGTTTTCTCATGATCCTTTCTTACTAATTCACTTTCTTCAACACTGATGGCTACATGCTCTCAAGTTTATTGCAGGCCAGGTGTTGATTTGTGCTTAACAGATGACTGCTTTGTTGGTAAAAGTGTGATGGCTGCCACTTGTGCAGGGTCCCAGATTAACTTTTTGTGCATAATACTGCAGTGTGTGAAACTAAATTTTTTGGTATCATAGACCAATGTCTATTTTACATAGACCTTACTGTAAATTATATACAAAATTTTAAATTTTTGACATAGACCCGCTTGGTTTTACATAGACATTGTCTATAGGTCTACCGCTAATTTCGCACACTGATAATAGCCAACTGGGCTGCTGAAATTTTGAGACTGCTAGCCCAGATTAAAAAGCAGTAGCCCAGGTTAAAATGACGATGGCCACTAGGGGGGTTATTCCCCCTCCCCTCCAAGAAAATTTTGTATTTTTTAAGCTAAATCCTGCATTTTACACACATTTTTGAAAGAAATAAAACTAGTTGAAAAAGTGGATTTCCCCCAATATATAAACATTTGGTACATTTTTCTTGATTTAAAAAAAAATCAACTACCAGAATAGTAGTATGGTCTCATTATCTTAATTTGAGTGAGTTGCAAATAGAAAATAAATAAATAAAACACAGAAATCCTTCCATAAGCTTTACGACCGCACTGGTATGTTTTGAACTTTGGAAATTTACCGAAATTTAGAGTGCTTCTTAGCCGGAGGATTATTCTATAAACTATGCATTCTGGTTCCCTGTTTGAAAAGCCATAACTGAGGTTCCTTTGAGTTAGAAACATTTCAGTTGAACAGGTAATAGAAAAACGATCACGATACATACAGACAAACAAGTTTAGGGATACAGGGCTACTGGAATTTTTAATATCCAGCTGGGCTATCTTTCTACGTTTTCAAGTCGCCCAGGTGACATTTTGGTTGCCATGGGCGACCACTAATTTGGACCCCTGCTTGTGGTGTTATCAAGCCAAGTAAGAAGGCAAATCTTCTTTTGTTTACAGCACATTATTTGCTGTCTGATACAGAGACACATTATGTTAAGCCACAGAAGTAGCCAATTTCACTCATCAGTATGGAACTGGCTTTACATTTCAGTAAGATGATGCAAGACCACAAACTATTCCCATTCATATATTGCTTGTCAAAACATTGATATCATGCCTTGAGGGTGGTCATCTAAATCCCATCGAGCAAATTTGATGCGAATTAAACTGCCATGTCCGATGCAGAACCCTAAAATCCTACCACTCGGACAAGCCTTGCAGGAGCGGAACCACATTCCTCGGGTCACAATCTTGTGCATCTTGATGAGACGTCGTCTACAATCGGTCAATAATACCAATGGCAATGGTGGACACACGAGTTATTGACTTTTTGTTAACATTTTTTGGCCTTGGACTTTGAAGTAGTGATTTTGTTATTCTAGCTTTTGTACTATTGCACTGTCTAATGGCATTAGGCCAACACTTGTTTTGATTGAATGTGAAATATTTATTATTGATATAAGAAAAAAGTGTGTCTCCTTTCTTGTGTCCCTTATGAAAAGAAAGTTTATACAGTGATGGTAATCAATTCCCCCAATATCAACAAAACTATCGCCTTAGTATATATATATTTTTTTTGTTGCCTTTTTCATTTTCTTTAATTAGATCCTCAATATACATGAACAATTTTTTACACAGATGCATGTTTTAACTTGGTGGATTAATTACTGGTAGGTTTGATTGCAGCCTCTTATAGTTTGTGTACTTAAGTTGAATTCAAATCTTTTGTACTTTTAAAGACGTGTGAAAGCATTGACCAAAGTACATTTTGTATGAAGCATGTTAGCACTTCATATAAAAAAATGTACTTCTGTCGACACTTTTACAATCATACATTTTTTTTGTATGAAACTACAAAATTCGATACATTTATATTAAATACAATTGAAATTATTTGTTTTAATATTCCATATATTCACCATTTGTTATATGTTTCATGACGGTTGAAAATAGTCCCCAAAAGTGGGTGTGGTTGAATGGTTGTGTGCTTCATTGACTGATGAAGTTTGTATTTCAAAGTCACATGTGTATGTCTCAACCTTTTGACCAATCATATGGGTCTTTCTAAATGGAATAAACACATGATGTAATTATATGTATGTATTTACAGTACAATTTAATTTTTGTGTTTATTTCATGTTCTTTATATAATCCCCTCGCCAACGAAGTAACATCCTTGTGAACACTACATCCTTCAATGGATTTTGACCAAACTTGGTACATACTTAGTCCTTAGAGAATCTGGAACCCTATGGAGTTTCAAGGTCAAAGGTCAAATTTTTAGGTGAGGGGATACGACACGCTTTGCATTGCCCTTGTTTACCTTTAAATTATTTGGCATTCTAATCTTTCGATATTGAACATATCCGATGAAGGTTATTCCAGAAACGTATTGTGCATACTAAATTAGATATCTACGTTTTTATTGATTTTGAGCGTCACCCGATGAAGGTTATTCCAGAAACGTGTTGTGTGCACTAAATTAGATATCAACGTTTTTATACATTAAATGAGAGAGTTCTCCATATGATATAGATCAATTTTTCACACTTCGGTTTCATAAAATACTAAATACTAAATACTTTATTAGCACAAGCTCATTTACAATAATTGGTTAGGGCCCATATACAATGTAACAGTATGACAAGTTTGTGATGTATGATTTTACATCAAATGAAATATATATACAATACATGTGCACTGTCGAAGCATACAGGTAATATGTGTATGAGGCTTAGAAACGGGGAAAAGGCTAGGCTTTGCCGAGCCTTTTCCCACGTTTCGCGCCGAATACACATATTTACCTATATGCTCCGACAGTGCACATGTATTGTATTTATCCTGCAATTTTAAATCGTAAATAAACGTTTACTGGACGATGATAAAAGTATTTGAAATAATTTTGTGTATGTATTTGAAAACAATATCCCCCAATGTGCCCCGATGAGTTTGCCAAATATAAAATTTTATTCTATTTATAACTGACCAATATCAAAAAAAATATTGGGCAGGCTATATTGGTCGGTAAATGCTGTCATTGCAGGATAAATGACAATATTTAAAGAGATTTTAGAGATTACAGCCCTCTCCGAAATATTAACTAAACTATCAACATATGAAGGTCTTTGTCCCATATTGTAGAAAGTTCTAAAGAAATTTAGTTTAGAAGATTGACAAATATTGCTATTTTGATCTTTTATTCTTTGCTTTATATTTATCAGTTGATGTTTAAAATTCACATTATTGTCAAAAATATATGAATAACCAAGGCTATGGAGTAAATGTTTTGTTTATATATATTGTAATTATCAGGAGGCAAGGGTTGAGTTCCCATTAACCGGTTTAACCCTACCACCTTTTCTCAGCCTGTCCTAAGCTAGGACCTGGATTTCCAATGTCATATATCATTTTCTTTTCAATGATTTGTGATATGAGGCGTTTGTTCGATGTGTTGATATTGGTGGAATTGTTGACCATTACTACCATGTTTAAACTTTCTTTTAATAATAGTGACAATTGAAATAATCTGTCAGACAATCACCACTGTGGATTCAAACAATCCTGAAAATAAAAAAATATGTATTTTATAGACTATTTAATAAGACTGCATCTAGCGTCTTTAAAAAAGTATGCGTACCATGTGATTTGTGCATTAATATATATGTAGCAATATAGTCCTGTAACAAAATCAATACTAAATAGCTAATTCTATTCCCATCCTTTTTATCCTACACAAACCAACAAGTCAAAATTTTGCCGAGGTTGGCAATTTGAGTTATAGACAGATTGTGTCTGTCTTTTACCCGATCGGTAAGTGTACATATTGATCTAGACGGAAAATAATGGATGAACTCGAAAAATTGAGAAACATGTTGTCTCTTTTGTAAAAGGGTAAAATATCTATTTTTTTTTATGTATATAGATAGTTGTCTGCATTTTTAATGAACTGAAGACAAAGTTCTTGGTACTGACTATAAAAATTCAATAGTTCTTTTTTTTTTTTTTTTAATTTTGATTTATGTGGCTTATCCTTGTAAATAATTTGTATGTGCTGTTCAGACCCTATAACATGTGTATTATATTGATAATCAAGATATTATATCCTGTTATGTTGGTTCATTATCAATTGATATATAAAAATCTTGAAAAATCTTGAAATATAAGAAATGTTTGATCTGCCTTGAAGCCAACATTTTTTTTTTTACATTATTTGTACATCATTGGAATCTGTCTATACAATATAGCTTGGGAATCGTAAACTCTAAATTACTGAGAATTAACTGTTTGTTGTTTTTCTGTTTACTGATTTTGTGAGTTGGTACATAGGATGAAAATTTCTTTTATTTTTTAATACCAAATAATGTTTTATGATCCACTTCATGCTCTTAAGCTTCATATGGTGGTATTTTGTGTACATTTTGAGGGGTTTTTTTTTGCAGTCTTTGCCATAATTTTTTTCACCTACTTGCCCGAAAATCAAATTTAGAACATTTTTCTATTTATTCATAATTTTTACTTTTCCGAATCCAGTTTTACTTGTCCTGGGCTTCTGGCAAGTGGGTTAGCGCAAAGACTGTTATCGTGGAAAACAATTATTTTTTCTTATTTTCTTGCTGAGTCAAATACTGCTACATTTATCAAGACAGAGCTCATCAAGTTATTGCCCAAGTTTTCCCATCTCTCACTCATTTCTCTATAATTTCTAGGTATTGTTGAACTTGTTATAATTTTGAATATGCATGAAATATTTGTCACTGGATGTAATAGATCAACATTCATCAAGTCAATCAACGTGGAGGATTAATTAACAAACAGCTTTCTGTTTACCATTTAGTTATTTTTTTCATAATTATGATTAAAAAAATGGTTTGCTTTTAACTTTATATACCAGGCCAGCACATAGTATAACAATTTTTTTTTCTATATTGGTGTCACAACCTAATTAGTTTTATTAAACAATTTAGGAGTTGACAAAGTTTTGGTAAGACCACACTTTCACTTTTTTACAATTGGAGCATATAAAGGGTGTTGAATAAAAAGACAGCAAAGTAAGGTACATGTAATCCCCCCCCCATAAAAAAAAAGCTGAGACAGTGATTTAATTAGTAAAAGAAAAAATCATTACTTTTCTAAGGCTGGCCTTGTATGTATTTATTCTTTTGTCTTTTATAATAATATAAAGAGTTGTTTCTCTTTGTCTTCTAGTTGTTCACTGACAGATGTGTCAGACAGTGTGATCCATCCTTGTATTGTTATTGTCAAGATTTAACACTTGTCCCTGTCTTACCTCTAAATCAATTCAAGGTCCCTGTCTTGCCTCTAAATCAATTCAAGTCAAGTTCTTTATTAAATTAATTGTTCTTGGAACACATGGTATATGTGCTAATGTAGACTGTACATGTATATTAACAGTGTCTGATTCTTTTTTGGCCTCTGTTTGAACTTTTAATCAATGGCCTTTGTCTGCAAAATTTTTAACCAATGACAGTCGTCTGAACTTTTAGCTTAATAAGTTTAACCAATGACAATTGACTGACCTTTTAAGCTATATGACAAATATTGTCTGTAAATTTTAACCAATGGTGGCTGTTTGCAACTATTAACCAATGACAATTGTTAAATTTTGAACCATCTAATGGCAATTGTCTGCAAATTTTAAACAATGACAATTTTCTCCAGATTTTAACCAATGACAATTGTCTTGATATTTTAACCAATGACAAATGTTTATAAAATATTTTATTTGTTAGTTTCCAAAGTTTGAAGATACCAAAGGGGTAATCAGAAGCCGTAAATCGAAGGACAGACAACCCAATGGCCAAAAGAAAAAGGACAAGGAAAGATCTACAAAACTTTATAGAAAACTTAAGATAGCAACTCGAAAGCCACTTAAAACCAGGAGTGAACTCAGGTGTTCCGGAAGGGAAAATCGAAAGCCACTTAAAACCAGGGGTGAACTCTGGTGTTCCGGAAAGGTAAGCAGTCCGACTCCACATGAGGCTCCCGTCGTGCTACTCTTGTTACAACCTCGGTGATATGTCATGCATGAGAAAATGATCGGATTGTGATTACGACAAACGGAACATATCCTTGGTCATTTGTGACACGTATTCCGTAAAACATTTGAAGTGATGACTTCAACTTGACCAATGGTTAGGTGTGGTTAGGCATCACACACTTTCATGAAAAGTAACCCTAGAAACGTCACTGTTCAGATTTTAAGTGGCATCATGCTGTACATCTTGCATTTTCTTTTCAGGTATGTTGAAGAACATGTTCAGAAAACAGGCGTTGCCATAGAAACGCAAGGTTTTTCCTTTATAACAAGTGGAAGAAAAAGAGAATCGCTAACGGTACGTAGCTTGACATATTTTCAAACAGGAGAATCTTCTAAAACCTGTAACATACACATGTATTTGATCAATAATTGTTGACTTAAAAGGCGAGAATTGGTTACAAAATTTGAAATAGGCTTTACAAGCAAAGACACAAACTGTGATAATGTAAGGTGACAAAACAACCTATTTCCTAATGATTCTGAAATGTGAAATGAATTATGCCAGGGACAAAATTATAATGTGCCTTCTCCTATTCTTAGCTTATTTAACCAGTTGGTTAAATTTTCTTTATTTTTTTTTTATCAATGCAATGGTTAAATTTCTGCACGAGAATTCCCCCCAGGATCCTTTCAGTTGTCATTAACTTTAAATATTTATGACGTTTTGGATTCTCCTTCTGCTACAAGTTGGTTACAATATTTCTCCACTCTTGATCTTTAGTTACAATTTTTTATTTTCCCAAAGTGGAAAAATATCGTTATCCACAAATAACAGAAGAAGAATCTATATTTCTGCCTTCGTCTTTGATGCTATAGTTCAGGTATCTGGTATGGAAAACCTACCTGCAAAATTAAAAGGAGAAAAGAATTTGACCTAGTTACAAACTCATAAAAATATTTGACCTAGTTAACAAAATCATAAAACTGATTATATACATTATACTGTCTAGTACAAATTAATGAAGCATTGCCATGGTAATTACCAATGCTAGGATCAGTAGTGATTTCTTACATTTTGTTCCTTTATTTCAATCTTATTTCTTTGATTTTCTTTTTAAAAATTATATGGACCCTTATACCATATATTATTAATTCTAGCTCAGTACAATCAGAGCAGTGTTCAATCTAGAGTGCGTCATTGCGCCATTCCCGCGATTTTTGTCTTTCTGGCGTGATTGAAATTGTCAACTGGGCCAAATCGGGCGCATTGCTTTTTTACCTTTTGAGATCGTCCCGGTAATAAATTCCGAAAATCAGTCCCGAAATATGTCAAGTTTTTACAAAGTATTTATCTGTATCAGTAGAGAGCTTTATGTAAAGTCGTTTTCAAACGTCCAAGTCACGTTGAGAATTTGTTTGTCAAGGTAAATTTAAGCATGATGCGTGACAGGTCAAAGTCTAATCCCTTTTGGTATTCAAAGCCAGAGTTGTTTTCTGATATTGCCTCAGAGGCAGGCAATATCAGAAAACAACTCTGGCTTTGAATACCAAAAGGGATTAGTCAAAGTCATGAAGCGTATATCTTCATATTTTACGACCGGTTGCACGAATTGTAGAACATCTTATTACCATCACTTTGTGTCTGTCTTTTGATTTACTATTAATTTAAAATTCAAATTCAAACTCTTTTATTGACACAAACTCATCAACAAGATATGGTTATATCCCAATTACACAAGATGTATTAACATCACGTGGTGTCCGTTGTCTTTTGACATTGACCCCTAACTTCCAGATTTGGCCCCCTGTCAAATGTTGCCTGGGCCAACATGACCCCCTGTGACCAATTTCTAGATTGAACACTGTCAGAGACATAGCATGGTAAATCACTGTGATAGACGTAACACTGATACAGTAGTCAGATACATGATGTGATAAATCACTGTGATAGACGTATCACTCTTCATAGTGATACTGATACAGTAGTCAGAGATCTAGACATGGTGTGATAAATCACTGTGATAGACGTATCACTCTTCTTACTGATACTGATACAGTACAGTCGGAGACATAGCATAATAAATCACTGTGATAGACGTATCACTCTTCATAGTGATACTGATACAGTAGTCAGAGATCTAGACATGGTGTGATAAATCACTGTGATAGACATATCACTCTTTATAGTGATACTGATACAGTAGTCAGATACATGATGTGATAAATCACTGTGATAGACGTATCACTCTTCTTAGTGATACTGATACAGTAATCAGAGATCTAGACATGATGTGATAAATCACTGTGATAGACATATCACTCTTCTTAGTGATACTGATACAGTAGTCAGATACATGATGTGATAAATCACTGTGATAGACGTATCACTCTTCTTAGTGATACTGATACAGTAGTCAGAGACATACCATGATAAATCACTGATAGATGTATCACTCATCTTAGTCATACTGATACAGTACAGTCAGAGACATAGCATGATAAATCACTGTGATAGACGTATCACTCTTCTTAGTGATACTGATACAGTAGTCAGAGACATACCATGATAAATCACTGATAGACGTATCACTCTTCTTAGTGATAATGATATATCTTTTGGTCTGTTTAATCTATTTACTTACTTTCTTGTGCATTTTGGGTGATAGCAAGTAACACTCTTATATATAAAAGACATTTTGAACAAAACAAAAGATATATCATTATCACTTAGATGAGTGATATGTCTATCACAGTGATTTATCATGGTATGTCTCTGACTGTACTGTATCAGTATCACTAACATGAGTGATATGTCTATCACAGTGATTTATTATGGTATTTCTCTGACTGTACTGTATCAGTATCACTAAGATGAGTGATATGTCTATCACAGTGATTTATCATGGTATGTCTCTTGACTGTACTGTATCTTCCTAAGAATTAACTACACAGTACTGTATTTGCTCAGAATATTAACAATTGGGATTGGGCACAAGCAGGGCTTTCAATATTTATCAAGTGTACCAGTACAGACGGTACTTTTTATGAAAATTTGAATATTTCTCATGAATATCTTGTACCACACTCCTTGAGATATGGAAGGACCAATTATAATTTTAAATGGGTAAAAGTACCTGGTACTGCCACTTATTTAAAGGCCTACACAACAACAATTATTTAAAGCCTGGTTGGCTCAGAATAGGGTACTGTAATTTACACATGTACTGATCAGTTAGAGGAAAACATGTTTGGGTCAGAATCAGTAATATACAGATGTTTTCTTGTAATGACATTTACCACCATAGATTGTTGCTTCAATATACTAGAAATATAAACCATGCTTGTTGTTCTGGTACAAGGCATTGTTTCACATCTCATGAAAAAGTAACTTTTTCTTGCCGAGATAAAGCTGGTATACAATTCACATCTCACTTCTATTCTGTCTAGCGTGTGAGAGCTTCTGTAGATCCTGAATTCAGGCCTGGTTTTTAGTGGGGTTCTTGTTATATTTTTAGCTTCCTTTGTAGTGTTTTATTGATGAGTTGTTTGTCCTTTTTCTTTTGACCATTGTGTTGTCCGTCTGTCTTCGATTTATTGAAGGGGCCCCGGGTGGCTCAGTGAGTTAGGTCGTTGAATCTAATAACTCGTACAAGCCTATCACCAATACGGCGGGGGTTCGTGCCTGGCTTTGTAAATTACAAAAAAGGGTGCACTTGACTTGCATCCGCAAGTGATAAAGTTTACCAGTTGCTTACCCATGGTCGGTGGTTCTCTCCGGGTACTCCGGCTTCCTCCACCACTAAAACTGGTCGCCATGATATAGCTGAAATATTGTTGAAAGTGGCGTTAAAACACCAAAAATCAATCAATCGATTTATTGATTCTGAATACCCCTTTGGTATCTTTTAAACTCTGTTTGCGTCAATTAATATTGATCAAACTATTATATTATTTCAAACCCCACATACAAACTTACATGTATTTGTTTGATAAGTAGTGTTAGCATAGAGTAATACATACTTTTTTCCCATAGCTAAATATAATGATACAAGTATATATATTAAAAAGGTTATAGCTCGTTGGTTTATTGTCCTTATTGCTGACATATACAATGTATACTTCAATGGAATGATGAAATAAAATAACCAGGCCTACATTTGTACCTGAATGGTTGGTCAAAGTTCAGTTGGAATAGGGGAACAATCCTTTTTTTTTTTT
>MJUT01054117.1:27608-46902 GCA_002080005.1 Gigantidas platifrons | reverse complement strand
GGGGGGGGGGGAGGGTGCGGGGAAGGGGATAGATATAAGTATAATCAATAATAGTTGACAATTTGTGATTCAAGAAAACCTTTTTAACACAAAAGAAAACTAAATGTAGAAATATGACTAGGGTAAACCAGTTAAAGGGCACATAGACTTGTGATGTCAGGAACTACATGTATATTATTTGTATACATGTATGTTAGTTACACATGGACCACTTCAGACTTGGAATGTGGACAAAATTTTCATTGATTTTTTTAAAGCTATACAGGTACATGTATGAGAAGAGAAGTACAGTGTAGGTTTTTACCTGTTATTTTCACTGTTTAATTAAGCTATACATTGTTGTGGGTGAAAATTATTATCTACACTACTCCTGTACAGTAAACCAAGAGATTAAATCAACCATGAAATGTCTAGAAGGGTGTAGACAGGTTGAAAAATATGAATCATCAGGGCTCATCTCACTTGTCAGTTCAAAATTCATTCTTAAATTTATTTTACAAGTATATATTAGATAGGATTTTATCATTTAAAATTAATTACAAAGTAAGAAATATATGATATTGTGGGGAAAAAGATGTATCAAAGTCTGGTATAGGAGAGAATTACATTTTTTCCTTTGTTAATCTTAAGTTTCCTTCACCAATATAAACTGACCACCACGATATAACTGAAATATTGTTGGAAGTGGCGTTAAACACCATAACCCTACCTGTATTTTAAAAACTGTTTTTTATCATGCATGAATTACAGAGAAAGGTTAATGTAGATGATACGTTGTCCTGCACCTTACATTCTTGGGAAGAGGGGATGCTGGACCTTTACTCTCGACTTGACTATTTTATTTTAGCTGATTTGATCAATAAATTTCAATAGATCAGTTCATTTGGATTTATTTTTTTTGGTCAAATTTTGTGTAAATGAGCTGAACATTCTTTTGATCAGAATGCCATTGGATCATTTTTCTTTTAGAAAAGCCCTATTTTTGTCATGATTTGCTAGAACTGAGATGTTAATGAACTGTTGAATGTGAACTTAAGCAGGAAGTAATCAGTACTACCGTGGGAAAATGTGCTAATTACAGAATATTTTAAATACAAAGTTGTACTTAGACAATGGATGAACTGTTGGATGTTTATGACCACCATGCCCTGAAAAAAATAGGTTTTTAATACCAGTTTCCGTGTGTTTTTAGCTCACCTGACTTGAACTGAAAATTATACACCCCCTAAAAATGTCATGAACAGTGTATTAAAAATAGAATTAGGCAAAAAAAAAAGAAAGAACCTGTTTTACAGCTAACCCAAACAGACACAATTTTTTTGTGCTTACCCTTCTTTATCCAGTTTGTATCTCCATTTATGGACAAGCGCATTTAAAGTCAGATCCTTGTCCTGTTTAGTCCAGGTAAAAATTACAAAAAAATTAAAAAGTTTTGTTAACCTACATGTATGCTATTCTTTCTTCAAGTATATGTTAGTGTAAACACCTGTATTTTTATACCCCCACTCCCAGAGTGGTGGGTATACTGGAATACCCTTGTCCGTCCGTCCATCTGTTCGTCCCTAAACCTAGTGTACGTAACTAGTCATTTGTCTTTTGTTGGATTTTATTCATATTTGGTATCTTGGTTGGCCATGATCTGAGCATGCACATATACCGATTTCACGGATGGTTAATTTTTGCGAGAGTTGTAGCCCCTTTCTTCTTTGTTTGACCATACGTCCGTCCGCACATCTTGTGTACGCAACTAGTCATTTGTCTTTTGTCGCATTTTATTCATATTTGGTATCTTGGTTGGCCATGATCTGAGCATGCGCATATTATACTGATTTCACGGATGTTGATTTTTGCGAGAGTTATAGCCCTTTTCATGTTTGTTTGACCATATGTCCGTCCGCACATCTTGTGTACGCAACTAGTCATTTGTCTTTTGTCGCATTTTATTCATATTTGGTATCTTGATTGGCCATGATCTGAGCATGCGCATATTTTACCGATTTCACGGATGGTTGATTTTTGCAAGAGTTATAGCCCTTTTCATGTTTGTTTGACCATACGTCTGTCCACACATCTTGTGTACGCAACTAGTCATTTGTCTTTTGTCGCATTTTATTTGATATTTGGTATCTTGGTTGGCCATGATCTGAGCATGCACATATTATACCGATTTCACGGATGGTTGATTTTTGTAAGAGTTATAGCCCTTTTCATGTTTGTTTGACCATATGTCCATCCCCACATCTTGTGTATGCAGTTATAGCCCTTTCCATGTTTTTTTTACCAGTTGTTTTTTGGCACATACAATAAAAAGAGAATGGTTTTATTCAACTTTCTCAAATTTGATATTTTATGTCCTTCTTTAAAATGAAGGTCAAGTTCCATTTTGATGCCGATCGCTTTTGTAATATGTTTGGATTCACCTTCTCAAAAGGCTGGTGGGATTCACCTTTTCCAAAGGACAATATGATTGACGGTAAGTCTTGTATTTTTTCATCTATTCAGTGGGTTGTATATATACATTATTTCATCTCTGCAGCCATTTTACTTAATATATGACACCATTCAAATCATGTGCAATGTGTAATTATAAAAGAAATTGAATGTTTAATCCAACTGTTAGTGACTACTTGCTTAAACTTGTTCAGTATCATGGATTCCTTCCCACTCTCAATAATGTAACACACAGAGCTGGTGGAGCACTAGACCACATCTATAGTATCATGGATTCCTTCCCACTCTCAATAATGTAACACACAGAGCTGGTGGAGCACTAGACCACATCTACAGTATCATGGATTCCTTCCCACTCACAATAATGTAACACACAGAGCTGGTGGAGCACTAGACCACATCTATAGTATCATGGATTCCTTCCCACTCTCAATAATGTAACACACAGAGCTGGTGGAACACTAGACCACATCTACATCAACAAAGACATCATCAACAATTCATTCATTTCAACAGTACTACTTCATTATTCAGATCATTTTGCTACAACATTATCCATCCCTTACGAGCTGCTGCTATAAATTATTTTCTTAATTAGCTATGTATAATATTTATATCTAATAATCTGTAATACATCATTTTTCATCATTCCAAACGTTTACCAGCCAACTGCCCTGGGAGGATACACATCTCTTGATTCCAACACTCTTTACACTCCTTTATGCCTCTCCACCACGTTAAGTCCCACTATGATCTAATACTTTACTACAAATCAACTTATGTAGAGCGAGTGGGGGTATCACAGCACGACAACGCGTGCAGTTTCATTTGTCTTGGCCTTGAGTGTAGGACGAATCAGCTGACACCGAGTATTTTAGTGTAAATACATGTATTTTATTCTTGGCCTATATGTGGTGGATGAATCAGCTGACTAAGTTCAGATACAAATGTATTTTAGTAGGAAGCAAATATATTTTTTGTCTTGGCCATGACTGCATGAGTGTAGGATTAAATTGAATCAGCTGACACTGAGTGTTAGTGTAAATACATGTATTTTATTCTTGGCCTGTATGTGTAGGATGAATCGGCTGACTAAGTCAGGTATTTTAGTAGGAAACAAATATATTGTTTGTCTTGGCCTTAAGTGTAAGGTGAATCAGCTGACTAAGTCAGGTATTTTAGTAGGAAACAAATATATTGTTTGATCAGCTGACTAAGTTCAGGTATTTGAGTAGGTCTACATTCCTTACCTATATAGATCATGTACACATAAAAACTTAGACCATTAATATACATATGTCTTTATAATTCTGCCGATTCAGCAATGCATATAGATCAATATTGTATTATATAATATCGGATCTAATTTAGTAAATGCCAGATCTTACCCATGATGCTATAAAGTACAGACATTGACCTCTGTAATTTACTATAATTAGTATGCTAGAAAATGAAGCATTTTATTTTCTCATATTTATTTACGGTAATAAACCTTAACTGCTTTGATGATTTTTTTTTTTAAATGGCCAATTCTTAACCTTTATATTAAGGACAGGCATTGTCCTCTATACACAGTGTACATGTAATTAGTATGACCTGTTAATGATGTATTTTGTTTTCCTGCGGGAATAAACCTTTAATGAATAATATTTTTAGATGGCCAGTTCTTAACCTTGATATTAAGGACAGACTTTGTCCTCTATGCACAGCTTACACATAATTAATATTTCTGTAAATGAAGCATTTTCATTTTGTTTTCCGGTATTTACAGTAATAAACCTTTAAGAATGTTTTTTAAATAGCCAATCTTTAACCTTGAAGTTAACATGTATGGTAGACCTTGTCATCTGCTGTATGATTAGCATTGTGTGTTAATGAAGTATTTTATTTTCTCGTATTTACGGTAGTTAACCAACAGTATTTTTTTTTTTAATTAGCCAGTTCTTAACCTTGATATTTAGGGCAGACCTTGTCCTCTATACACAGTGTATTTGTATATGTAATTAATTAGTATTGTGTGTTAATGAAGTATTTTTATTTTCTTGTATTTTAATGACCAGTTCTCAATCTTGATGTAAGGACAGACCTTGTCTTCTGTACATACATGTAGTGTTTACACAATTAGTATTGTTCGTTAATGAAGTCTTTTGTTAAGTTTTCTCCTATTGATGATAATAAATAAACCCCCAAAGATGATAATAAATAAACCCCCCAATGATGATAATAAATAAACCCCCAAGGATGAAAATAAATTAACCCCCCCCCCCCAATGGTGATAATAAATAAACCCCCAATGATTATATTTTTAAATGGTCACAGATTAATGATTTTGTAACATAGCCTGAGCCTGCTAAGGCTGCTTAAACTAAAAAGTTGCTTAAAAATTTTGTGTTATATAAATGACCCAGATACAAAGTTGATAAACAGGGAACATTTTATAAAATAGTTAGCTATTACATGTAGAGTGGCACTGTCTATATCATTAAATATTTTCACTCCATTATTTTTTATTTTTTTCCTCATTGTGAATGAGAAGGTTTTCCATACATTGTTTAGATTATGCTGACAGGAGAGATCATCTATTTAATGTATGTAACTTAACCTTGATCCTTCAGTAGATTTCACAGTTCAATAGAACACCCAGATACAGGACATTAAAGTACTTGAATAAATACTTTTATATAAGTGCAAAAATTTTAACATGGAATTGAAATTCTTTTTTTACATGTCCATTATTGATAATGTAAACATTTCATTGGAAAGGTAAGAATTTTAACATATGTTACATGGTATAATAGTCATATCTATTTATAGAAATTCCAGGATTAACAATTTAGATTATCAAAAAGTTTATTTCAGATCAATTACTAATGCGGGATTGTAAGATAAAAAGGCAGTGCATATGTACTTAAATTGTCTTGGAATATTTATTACATGTACATGTATATAATAAGAAAAATGAATTAAAACAAATTTAGAATTTTAAATAAGTTTGTGAAGACATATCACAATGGTACTGTAGGAGACATTATTCAGCAGATTAAATTTGTGCCATGTCAGCAGAAATTCTTCAGACAAGAAATCTATTCTGTGTATTGATCTTGGGAGACGGCTGTGTATTTATTCAATGCATGTTAATACACTGCAATAGACAATTAAGTATTCAAAGGGAAGTAACTCTTTAACATTGATGACAAAACACTGGTTTTATGTTTATTATTTACATGTTGGTATCCACCCAAGATAGGATTCGGTCTTTTTTCAGAATTTAAGGACATCACACTTGACATTAACAAGTTTAATTTATGGGATTCATAAATTATCTTAGATAGTATTTTTGCTTTTGGTCTAGAATTATACTGAATTAAATTGTGATATTCCTATAAACTAATTAGAAGGTGGGTGGGGTTTCTACCTAACCAAGTACATGTACTAAGTCTTATATCATGAATTCCAAGGAAGCTTTCATTGTAGTTGTACAGAAATTTACCTTTCATTGCAGTTTTAATTTCATGTAGATTCAATGATTTGTGAAATCAACGAAAAAAATTAACTCCACAAATAATGATTTCAAACTAAATCTATCTAGACCTGGAAATGTATTCAGTATCAGTCTTTGCATTAATTTTTTTTTTTCATCTACTTGCCCGAAAGCTAAATTTAGAAAAAAATTCTATTTATTCAAGCAAATTCTTTCATAATTTTCACTTGTCCGAATCCAGTTTTACTTGACCCGGGCTTCAGGCTAGTGGGTTAGCATAAAGACTGCAGTATTCTTCCTGTTTATATCCAGACAAAGATAATTTTATTTTAATTTATTATATATTCTACTGTAATACATATATATGTTGTCTAGACATTCTTTCTTAACATGTGAAATAATATCAATAATATTTTTCTGCCATGTATAGATTTTCCCCAGACTTTCTTACCATAAACTACATTGTAAATACCACATGGGAATACAAAATATGTATATAAGGAAACTTATAATGTATCTGATATATTTGTAATGAAATACTTGGCTCACATGATAGACAGTCCAGTATAGGGATCCTTCATTGTTGTGTAGTGGAATAATCTAGAAATTATGTGTCTCTTCCAAGATTGTAATTAATGCTCATATGATGATCAGGTGATGTGTGCAGTTTTAGTTTTCAACAAATGGCAAGTATAAAAATTAATTTTGCTTTCAAGTAAATTATCATTTACAATTATTATCCATATTCAGTCAGATAGAGGCATTAGATGATCTACTTGTATGATGCAAGTTAAAGTTACATTTGTATGAATATGTTGTTGTGTTTATACTCGACCTCTAATTCCATTAAGCATATTCAGACCTTTAATTTTCTTCGTTATTTAAAACTGATTTCAATTTCTTTGCTTAAGAAAAAATAAAACAAGAAAGCAATATAAGACTTTCGGTGTTTTGGACTTGACATGGAATGTAGGAAATGACATTAAAAAAGTAAGTTTATTTGCATATTTTCTTTGCTTGTTCAAATCACATCTGCTGTTATTGTGTGCATCATTCTGTACCTGATGTTAGCTAAATAAGATAAATTTATGTATGAAATCGTCTCCTATTGAAAATTTGAATTTGAATGAAAACCTTATACAACAAACACAATGTTGACATATATAATATATATTAGAAAATTGTAAATAGTCTGGATGTCTTCTGACAATTATCTATTTTCATCCTTTGTCAGCAAAAAAAAAAAAAAATAGTTTGATGTGGCAGGTATTGAAGGTTATTTGATTACCTGGATGTTTTAATGTCAGCTGCCAAAGTTTGTATCTTAATGAATGTGCTGGATCTAATGGAGAATATCTTCTGAAGTACAGCAGCTTCAGTTGTGACCTACTACTGATGGGAGGGGTCACAGATACACTGACTTATAGAGAATACCCACCCCATCATTTTCTCATATGCTTTTATAACAGTATCAGGACTGATACAGGACCATGGTAAATTTAGTCAGACTTGTGTCAGGTCGGTGGTTTTCTCCGGATACTCAGGTTTCCTCCACCAATAAAACTGACCGCAACGATATAACTGAAATATTGTTGAAAGTGGCATTAAACACCAAAAACCAAACCAATCCAACCTGGTACAAAAGGATACTGGACAAATAGATATGATGTTAGGTGTGAAGTGATTGTTTGTTTTGTTGATATTGGTCGAGGTGTTGACCATCTGGCATCAACATTCAACTTTTCATGATTGATTGTCAGACCATCCTTAAAAAGTACTGCTGTGCTTGATTATTGTTACCTGACTTTGCAGTTCACAAACGGTAGAATTTCAAGTTGTGGAAAAACAAATTTTTTAGTTCATTTACCTGTTTATATATATCTACCTATAGATGTAATTCTGTCCATCACATATTATTATCAATATTACAAATAATTTCACAAGACAGTGATTTCATTCAAAAGTTGTTTATCTACCCTATATATTGTTAAATGTTTTTCTCTAGCAACAAATTATGGAAGTAAAAAAAAAAAAAAATGAAATAAAAAATACCAGTACATATTTCTGTGCGTTCAAACCTTTTTAAAATATGTGAAATATTATATATAATGTTAAAGTGAGACTTTTCTGCTGAAGCACTGAAGTATAATAAATTGTATAATGTTTAAGGGTAATGTTTCACCTGTCACATTTTTCAGTCTTTTATAACTTTATAGAAGTTCTTTGATATGGTAGTTTAGAAAATACATGTATTCACAATTTTTGTTATATTAAAAAATGAAATCATAAGAACAGACATACTTTCAGCTTGTCTGTGTGAGTCCTGGACTCGTCACTTAGTTTGGGACTCACCATTTCTTACAGCCAAAAAATATTTATCAAAGAATGCACTGTTGACTTTTTAATTGGGACTCGTTCAAATTTTGTACTACAAGGAGCTCTGATGTATAAATTGAGAAAATTCATGTTTAGCTAATAGATTGATTGTTGTTTAACATGGAGAAAAGAATCATAATGTTGCATGCAGTACACTCTGAAAACTGGTCAAAAATTGACTTTTTGAAAAGGGATGTATGTAGATAATTTGAGATGGGCTTCAGTTATTTATCCTCCACCAATAAAGCTGACTGCCACAATATAACTCAAATATTGTTGAAAGTGGCATTAAACACCATAACAAACCAACTATTTTATAACAGAATCATCCCTGTATATTGATTGGATCAGTAAAATTTAATAAGCTGGATAAAAGTACATTTACATTGTATATCCCAGAATTTAGATGTATGTTTGATGTAAAATCACAGGTATGACTTTTATGCACTTGAAATTCTATCGAGCTTGTCCTTATTGGTAAAATGGAGTACATGTACTTTAAATAAATTTTGACAAGTTAAACATGTTAAATTAGCTTGGCCTAGTATTACATAATATATGTCAGTGTTTTACTAGGTTAGAATTAGAACATATCATGTTAATTGTTTTGTAAACTGACAGATTTATTCATTCTTGCCTAATATCCTAAGTTAAAAGGGTTTGACTAGTGCATGGCGTAACATTCACTACACCTCACTACACTGCAAGAGAAGTTGTCCATAAACTGTGTCAATAATACTGGTTGTATAATATTCTGTGGCAATCATGTGACTTTTTGAGTACTGTATTAATAAAGGGGTCAATTAAATTTCAGTGTTGTTTAATCATGAACCTAATAATGCTTTTTCATGTAGAGTGATCAGTAAGAAATGACAATGGCATACATTTTTTGTATATATATATATATATATATATATAAGTGCAGACGTGATGGAGGACATCCTTGTAAAGGAGGGTTGTGTTTGCTTTATTCAGTAAAATTTGTCAGTTGTTGTGGACTTTTTGACATTGCAGGATAAACACAATCTACAGTGAAATCTGTCTAAACTGATCCTCTTTGGGATAAACACAATCTACAGTGAAATCTGTCTAAACTGATCCTCTTTGGGATCAATTTATGTGTTTTGAATAGAGAAGTTTTCGATTTATTCATGATAGATATACAAACATCTGCCACATTAGAACTTTATTTATACATGTAGTTTGGTTTATACAGGATTCTGGTTTAGACAGGTCATTGTCATTGTCGTTAAAAATAACATTTATTTGTACGAGCTTTAGAAAACGTTAGAAAAGAGACTGTGGAATAAAAGTAAAACTTCAGCACTCGGCCTTTATTAATGTTAATTAACTCACATTGGTACAAGGACAAATTTGTTTCAAAAACATGCTTTGAATTGTTTTTTGCCAGATTTTTTTTTTATAAATCCTATATAATGTAGATAATATATTTTAGATTGCTGAATCATGAGATCTATACCAGGTAGAAAAACTTTAAACTTACACAAAGGAAGAAAATACTTCTGTTTAAGGAAGTGATTTGTTTTTTTGTTTTTTTTTATAAATTTTTTTTTTTTAACCATCATTGTAGGAGATAATGGTAACTTTATATTGTTATGTACATTGTGTATTTATTCATTTGTGAGCAATGTTAATATGTATGTACCCGGTATATGATCAGGTGATCTCTAACTAGAAGCTCAGGTGAGCCTGTATCGCTCACCTGACATAAATAAGCCCTCTTAAGAATGTTTGCATGCCGAATACATCTAAGTTACTATTCAAATCCCATATAGGGTTCTATGTTAAAACTATGTCTGTTCATGGCAGCCATATTGGATGGAGGTCGTGGTCGCTGGACACAATTTTGAAAGTATACTACCCAAGGGCCATCCATGCCATGTTTGCTTTAAATTGCCCGGCTGTATTCAGAGAAGACTTTTAAACAATTTTCCAATATGGTCCTATGTTAAAACTATGTCCGCTGACGGTGGCCATTTTGGACCGAGATCGGGGTCACTGAACACAATTTTGGAAGTTGACCACCTAAGGACCATTGATGACATGTTTGCTATATTGGCTTACTGGTTTCAGAGGAGAAGATTTTAAAACATTTTTTCCCATGGGGTCCTGTGTTAAAACTATGTCTGCTGAAGGTGGCCATCTTGGATGGAGGTCAGGATCGCCGGACACAATTTTGAAAATTGACCACTTAAGGACCATCCATGCCATGTTTGCTTTAAATTGACTTACTGGTTTCAGAGAAGATTTTTTAAATATATTTCCCATAGGGCCCTATGTTAAAACTATGTCCGCTGGTGGTGGCCATCTTGGATGGAGGTCTGGGTCACTGGATATAATTTTGAAAGTTGACCATTTAAGGACCATTCATGCCATGTTTGCTTAAAATTGGCTTACTGGTTTCAAAGGTAAAAATTTTAAACATTTTTCCCATAGGGTCCTATGTTAAAACTATGTCCGCTGACGGGGCCATCTTGGATTGAGGTAGGGGTCACAGGACATTTTGAAAGTTGACCACCTAAGGACCATTCATGCCATGTTTGCTTTAAATTGACTTGCTGGTTTCAGAGGAGAAAACTTTTAAACATTTTTTCCATAGGGTCCTATGTTAAAACTAAGTTGAGTCATGGCAGCCATTTTGAATTTCCGATCAGCAAGCAATTCACAAGTTTAGTACAGGACCACCCAATCATTTCTGCAAAATCACAATTCAATTGGCTCAGTGGTTTCTAACAAGAAGATTTTTAAAATTTCGATCAGCCAATGTGAATACATTATGGACCCTGGCAGCCATGTTGGATTTCAGATCAATGCCAAAAACACAAATCTGGTAGAGGACCATCCAATGAACATTTGTGGCAAGTTTAGTTAAATTCTGTTCAGTGGTTTCAGAGAAGAAGATTTAAATGTGAAAAGCTAACGGGCAGATGGACGCCTAGCCATAACAAAAGCTCACATGGCCTATGGCCAGGTGAACTAAAAAGAGGTTAATTTTGCATTGTAACTAAAAAGTTGAGTGAATTTTTTGATATTTTTCAGTGGTCTCCTAAAACAGGGTCAGGGTGACTTTCTATCTCGTGGAGAGATCTTTCATGACAGATTTAGCTGCAAAATATTTTAACATAGAACACACTTGGTCCTAATCTTTTTTTGCAGTAACTGTATATATATAAGTGGTTATTTTCACGAGGGTTTTATTTTTCCTATCTTCGCGAGTACAACAAATTCGTAAAATCAAAACCTGTGGAAAGACCAATTTTTTGACGTGAACACAATTGCGAAATTAAAAACTACCGAATACTTTTGACCTTATTAGCGAATAAAAATCCCGAAAATTTTGTCACCTGTACAGTACTAATTTTCACAGACAATTAGCTATAGACCTACCATCTTTTTGGTAGCCCAGTCTACTCTGTAAGGGGTCTACCTATTCAAATATAAATATTTAATGTGAATTTCCCATAACACCCTGCAAACAGAACTAAAAAATATAATGAGATCATAAGCCAAGGTTTTAGTGACCCTTGTATCTCTACCATGGATAATCAACTCTACATTGTAGCTGTATACAGATTTATAAGAAATCTCATTTTCTGGACAGTGATTCTTGTAAAGTATTGTGTATGTGAGTGGCTTTAAGCCTTTGATCGTTAAGAGGAATTATACTATAGTAACTTACCAACAGTCAGGGAAAGGACTTCACTATTTATAAATGTTGTTATTACTTGTGGCCAATCCCATTTGCAACTTTTAAGCAAATAAAATATGTTTAATTTAAACTAACAGTCAGATCTATATACAGTAAAACCTCGTTATAATGCCCCTCGTTTCTTTTGCCACCTCGCTTACCGCCATAAATTGTGTGCGTCTCCTTTTCTAATTTCCCCAATGATTCGATCTATAATGCATTTCCCTCGATCTATCCCAAAACCCCTTTATAATGCCAAAATCTGGCTGGACAAATGGTGGCGATATAACGAGATTTAACTGTATATCCATTTCAGACAGATTGTATTTTTTATATACCAGGGCACTTTACTTTTGTGTTTGTGTCTTTAATGTTTGTGCATCATGTCATTATCTTGTCAATTATATTTGCAACCACTGAGCCTTACATTAGCATTTGTAATGGATCCATGTGTTGTTTCCCACAACCCCATATTAGTATAATATATTATGTTAAGGTGTGGTTGTCGGACACATCTTGTTCTCGCCATGATAGAGCTGAAAAATTGCTCATTTGGCGTTAAGCAACAATCACTCATTCAATAGTTTTGTTGATATTGATGGAATTGTTGACCATCACTGTCTAAAATTTCTTTTCGTTTTAATATAGGGATATTGGGCTAACAGCTGGGTGGCCCCTGAAAATACTATTCTAGAGGTATTAGGGCTAACAGCTGGGTGGCCCCTGATAATAATAATCTAAGGGTATTGGGCTGACAGTTCGGCCCCGGTTCCTTTTAGGAGACTACATGTACAAATTACTTTGACTCATTATTAAATGTAAATCAGTGACATGACAACACAAACTTTGAAATCTTTAGATGTAAAATTTTCGTGTAAATATTGTGGTAGAAATATTGATTACTGGTAGCTAATTAATAGTGTGTCTGAAAACTTGGCATTTTACCTGAGACATATACCTGGTGTTTGTCACACCTGCTGAACCAAGGTGTGCATACTTTATATATGTATATAATACATCAGTTTTGATTGAAATGCCACAGAAAAATATGTAAAGTAGACATATCAAATATGCATATTTGTGTAACATGGCTGTATGGAGTAAGGCTCGAATACAAGCAGGGCTTTAAATATTTTACAAGTCTACCAGTACTTCATTATTTACAGGCAGTACTTTTTAAATTAAAATTTGAACAATTTTCATGAATATCTTATACAACATTCTTTAAAATCGGGAGATATTAAAGGCCATTTTAGACAGGTAAAAGTACCTGGTACCACTCCTTATTTAAAGGCCTGACATGAAGATGAAGATATGTATATTTGTGTAATTTTGCTATATGGATTTAGACTGATGTAGACATTATACCCTCCAGCTCTGGTTTATCTATAGACAAGAAGCAAATTAAATGAAAAGGATTTATGTATTTACAGTCAAACCTGTATTAAGAGGTCACATTTGGGGCAAAGAATAAGTGGTCTTTTCAGACAGGTGACCTAGGCCTCTTAAAGGAGGTTCAAGTCATGAAATTTTCTGTGACAGTGCAAGAAAAATGTAACCTTTCAATACAGGCTACTACTTAATAAAGGTGACCACATGAGCATGTTTGACTGTATCTGTGACAGGGCAAGAAAAATGTAACCTTTCAATACAGGCTACTACTTAATAAAGGTGACCACATGAGCATGTTTGACTGTATCTGTGACAGGGCAAGAAAAAGATGACCTTTTAATACAGGCTACTACTTAATAAAGGTGACCACATGAGCATGTTTGACTGTATATCCTATTTAATGTCTTCAGATATTATCATCCTTCAAAACTGAAGTCATTTAAATTTAAATATGTCCATTAATAAGTTGTGTTTGTTATTTCAGGGAAATGCCACGTTACATTTGTATCCACACTTTGAACCTCTTAGAAAGATTGAAGGTAAGGTAAAGATTTATATAAATAAAGTACCTCACTTGGCCCTACAAGCTTAAAACTGATAGTCAAACCTGTATTAAGAGGTCACCTTTAGAACAATGAAAAAGTGGCCTAATAAGACAGGTGACCTCTTAAAAGAGGTTCAATTCATATGAAATTTTCTATGACAGGCCAAGAAAAAGCTGACCTAATACAGGTGACTGCTTAATAGAGGTGACCACATGTGCAGGTTTGACTAATTTAAAACCTGTGTTTTATCAGACTGATGTTGAAAACTTTTTCCTGCATAATATATAAAGTTTGTATATTATTTGGCAGTTGGATCTCCAAATTGTCTGCCATTGTAAGAGAAAATTTATCACGGGAACGGTATCTATGGGAAAAATAAATTAAATTTTTTTTTTCTCTGAAACTAGAAATTTGATCGATCCAAATCTTTACAAACTCTGAATTTTTTGTGAGGATTGAAAATGCAAGAAGACCACCATTGCCATCATTTAAAAAGCAATCTTTTATAACTGTGATGGGACCCTGTATGGAAATATGAATGAAAAGCATTTCCCTGGAAACAACATACTTAGCGAACTACATGAAGAACCAGATGAGTCATTATATATTATTAAAAGAAAGTTTAAACAGTGAATATCAACAATTCAAGCAAATTATCAAAATTCTTGCCTTGAATCATTGATCATGATGTTAACATCTGCATACATGTATTTATTATATAATATTAGAAAATATTAGTTAGGTGGAATGTTCCCTTTTTTCAATTCATTAAAAATATATCTTTGATTTTGTTTCTAATCCAAATTTGATCATGGCCACTGAACTTGTTATAGTATAGTACCAAATCAATGGTCTGCATGGTTACCAGACATAAGCCAATGAAATATCTATTTCCTGGTTAACCCATGATTTATACTAAGGTAGATTTACATGTGTACTTCCTTGTCAGGGGTCAACAATTAGAACATTAAAACCACAATTACCTTGTTTAATCTTTAAGAATTACCATAAGCTTGTTTTAATCTTCAAGGTCAGGGTTAAGTTGGTGTATTTAAGAAATGTCTGAACATTTCCCCTATAGCTGTAGTTTATCTGCTGTTATTATAATTATATCCAGCTAGGGTATTGTGTTAGACTTGTCCATTCTGTTATGGTTAATTGTTTAAAATATCATTATTATTGATTTATGTCGGCAGTCAGCAGTTTTCTAATGTTATATGTTGTGGTCTTTGAGAGTTGATCATTTGAGGTAAGAGGTAATTGTTTGTTTTGTTAATTATATATTGTAGGAAATGTTGAACATCACTGTTTAAACTTTCTTTTTATAATCCTGAAAAGGCTGAACCTGTGACCAAACTCCACTACCCTAAAAATTATGTTTAAAATATATTTGTTCATACCGGGAGACTCGCTTTGCAGTGTACATTCCTAAATTGATGTATATTTACACACCCGTATACATTAATTATAATTTGTCTTATTGTACCTGTAACCCAGTCAAAATACAGACTTGTACCTGACAGGTGTTAACAGATAAAGTGGACATAGTAACCCAGACACATGAGGACATGTCATAATTTTTCACTGGTACAGTGCAGATAGGTCAAGTACAACTACAGACACAGTGAAACCTGTCTACAACGAATCCTGAAAACAGAATCCTGTATAAAGTGAACTGTAAATAAAGTATCAATGTAGAAAATCTTTGTTAATTTAACCTGCATAAACCAACCACCTGTCTATTCCAAATACAAATGTTGGTGACAAGGAGGTTCAGTTTAGACAGGTTTTGCTGTATGTCTATACATGTACCTACCTATACCTGACCATGAACCCTCTGACTAATGTGATGATCTGAAGAAACAATCATTATTTTAATTCTGTCCTTGCTACAGATTCTTGTGTATGTTGAATGAGAGAGAGAGATGTTTTATGGACAAGACTTTGCTTGATGACACAGGTTAATCAATACAATAATAGTGATTTGACTCACCGTGAATCATACAAATCTATACAGATGATCATATATCATAGGTCTTGTCTGTAGCAGCTTTTAGCTACCTTAGTTAAAAATTATTTTCTTACTTAATTGACACGTTTTCGGTCAAACCTGTCTTATGTGACCTTCTACATTGAAATAATGGTTATATAAGATGAGCGGTCGCTACATATTTCTTGTGTGTAGCAGCTTTTGGCTACCTTGTCCTTAGTTAAAAAATGTTTTTCTTATTTAATTGATACATGTACATGTCTTATGCAACCTTCCAAGGGAACATCGGAATTTGGTCACGTAAGATAGGTGTCGCTGAATACAGGTTTAATTAAAATTATATATGCACTGTGAAGGGAAATTAGAATTAAGGTCAAATAATACAGGTGCTTAATAGAGATGGTCACTAAAGCAGGTTTAACTGTAACTTAACAGAGATGGTCACTAAAGCAGGTTTAACTGTAACTTAATAGAGATGATCACTAAAGCAGGTTTAATTGTATGTATATCATGTATATTCACTGAATATGCTAAAAATGGTATTCATGTCTTGCTCAAATTTATTAAGCAACATCTTTTAATTATTTTTTTTTGGGGGGGGGGATATAATATATTGGGGGAAAATGACCAAGATAAATATAAATAATATTGAAGAGGAAGGAATAAGATGGTTTAAGATGGTAATATGCAGTAGAGGTAAGTATGGTTGCTGACTTGGAAAGGAGAACTTAGTGCCATGATAGGCAACTGATAATTTGGTAGACTTGATTTGATTCACTGTTTCATCAACAAGTGTAACAACATCATATGACTGTCAGGCAGGACCCCATCACATTGTCAGTTGATTGCTTTGACTGTCAGGCAGGACCCCATCATGTTGTCAGTTGATTGCTTTGGAATGTCAGGCAGTAGTCCATCACGTTGTCAGTTGATTGCTAGTATTTAAAGAAGTGTAGCTTTAGTTCAATCACTTATGACTGCTAATTATTGGGTAGGATGGGCTGATGTTGACTGCATGAGAAGGAAAAGTTCTTTGTTATGTCATATGACTGTAGAGTATCTCTTATGTCATAGTCTGGCTGAGAGATAGGAAAGAAAAGGTTGTCTGTAATACCATAACTTTAGGACATCATATTGGATAGCCAGATTTGATTGACAACATAAAAAAAGAGAACTTTAGTTATAGTGCCATGATGGGAAGCACATCCAGTTTTGATTGACAGTCTATTTATAGTGCCATGACAGGTAACTCATCCGGTCTATTTATAGTGCCATGACAGGCAGCTCATCATTGGGTAGCCTGGTTTATATGATACAAGCTGCCTGATGAAGAGCTGTCCTGTTGTGATGCAATACTTCTGTAACTGATTCCTAAAGATGCAGTGCAATATTTCAAATGGAGATGGAGAAGAGATTTCAAATATATATGCAGTTCAAGATTTCAAATAGATAGAGAGGAGATGGAATTCATGATTTCAAATGAATGGAGATACAGTTATATACATGTTTATTTCCTGTTTTTGAAATTCATGGAAAATTTGCAATGGAAACCATGACTATGTTGAACTTTATCTACTCTATGTACAGCATCAGGTCATTGTTGACAGTAAATGGAAAAGTGAAACAGAAAATAAATGATTGCAGACATGAAAAGTAATTCAAAGCTGAGAAGAATAAATTATTGGTACAATTGGCCTGTTAGAGATTGGATTGGTTTGATTTTATAGTGTTTAATGCCACTTTCAACATGATTGGGATAATACCAACAAACAAGTAATAGGAGTATACAATATCATCCAGAGATCTGGTTGTGTACCAGTACATTACTGTGTGTGCTTAGTTTTATAATTGTAATCTTAATTGGTTTGATCCAGTTAATACAATAATTAATTTAAAAAAAAGCAAACAAAGCAAAACTAAACCCCCCCCTTCCCCCCCAAGAAAAAGAAGAAGAAAAACTCCCCAAAAATGTTTGGGTTGTGTGCATGTAGAAGTAATAATATAAGAAACACAATTTTGTAGAACACTGTATTTTTTTTTATTTCGTGCATGCGTCATGCAATTTATACATGCATAAAATATATAGCTTGAAGGAAATCTGCACACTGAAATAAAAAATGGAAAAGTTTTGGCATATACATTTTAGTTACAATTGGCAAGGATTAAATGTAAAATGCTGACTAAGCAAATCTTGTACACCTGTAGGTTGTGTTTTATCAATTAAGACATGGATTAGATATACAATTATATATCATATAGTTATATAATCAACTTATATTTATCAGATTTAAATAAAAACAAGTGTAAAATTGTATCAGGATTGTGCTAAATATGTAAGCTTAATAAGGAAGGAAATTTATTTTGAAAATAGGTATTTTTTTTAAACCCATTCGTAATTTTATTTTATAAGTTGGAACGAAATTTATGATTTTTTTCTCTTGCCCTCTAAAAATATATTTTTGAATGCAAAAAAAAAAAGAAGAAATCTTTGAAAATAATACTAATTTATTTCAGTATTGTGTTAAATATCTTTTTTGAAAATAAATTAAATATTTTTGTTTTAAAAACCTATTTTGTAATTTTATAAGTTGTTAGGTTGGAAGGAAATTTTTTTTATGGCACTCTAAAAATACATTTTTGAATGTTAAAAAAAAAATCTTTGAAAATAGTATTAATTTATTTTATTGAAACAACAGTAAAATTTTACTGTTTGTGTGGTTGTGGTATTATTTTGATGGGGATTTTATTTTAAGGGGCTTGATTTATATTTTATGTCAATCGTGAAGAGACTTAAAATAGACAGCCATATAATAAGATTTAATCTCTTAATTAAAATAATATATTATACGGTTACATAGTATGTAATGGTAACTGTTAAAAAATTGTACTCTGAAAGAAATTTTGGTGGTCTGAGAGAAAGAAGCCAATCCTTGATATTAAAGGGGGTTGAGGAGAATTAACACACTGTTTCAAAAGGTTATTTAAATTATTGGTTGAAAGGTTGCTTGAACTTTTGATTGAAGCATGGTCCTATTTCAACATTTCAACAGATTATTTAAATCCTTGATAGAAAGATGACCTGAAGAGAATATCGTCCTATTTCAACAGATTATTTTTAAATTTGAAAGGAATGAAGATTCATTGAAGGTGAAGATGATGGGAGATTGTTCAAAAGGTTGTTTTATTTCAAATGGATCATTTTACAACGTGAAGATGTCAAGAATGGAGTTTTGTAAATGATTTTTTTACAGAAGAGCTATGCATATATCTTGTTTCAACAGAATAGTGTATCAGTTTGACGGGAAGAGATCACAAATAATGGTTGTTCAGAAGATTGTCTGACTTAGTGT
>MJUT01054117.1:0-11875 GCA_002080005.1 Gigantidas platifrons | reverse complement strand
TGTATCTCATGAATATCTAGGTCAAGTTCGATAATGATGATTTTTCGACAAATCTAACCAGAGTTACTCCCCTTTTTTTACTTCAAAATGGTCCTTGGATGGTCCCCTTTCAGAATTATGAGTGATACAGGCTCCCCTGACCCTCTAGTTTACAGTAGTTTCAAAATTTAATCTTACGATGTAACCTTGGTGTCGGGGGACCAGTGGCCTTTTATTTTTTCATTAGTGAGCACTTCCATCTATGAAATAGTAAGATCATAATTAGGTCCTCAATCAAAAATCATCATTAAAAGTGCAAATGTCATCCTTAGATAGAGGTTTGTTAGGTTGAGTGATTCAGGCTGAAGTGAGCCTCTTAGTAGATAGAGGTTTGTTAGGTTGAGTGATTCAGGCTGAAGTGAGCCTCTTAGATAGAGGTTTGTTAGGTTGAGTGATTCAGGCTGAAGTGAGCCTCTTAGATAGAGGTTTGTTAGGTTGAGTGATTCAGGCTCAAGTGAGCCTCTTAGATAGAGGTTTGTTAGGTTGAGTGATTTAGGCTGAAGTGAGCCTCTTAGTTTTTTTGAGTTTTGGAGGATTTATGTTTTGCCAAAGTTGTGGTTTGTCTTGTAGCAGTTGATGATATTGTAAACCATTACAATTCCTAATCCAAGTCAGTGACTTACGGCAGGTCTGTCGTTTTTTCCGGGTACTTTGGTTTCCTCCACTAATAAAACTGACTGCCATGATATAACTGAAATTTTGTTAAAAAGTGGGTTTCACCACCCTAACTATAATCCAAGAAATAAAAAATAAGACTAAGATTGAAATATAACTAAAGAAACATCGGACAAAATACTGTAACCTTAGTATTTCACATTTCAATGTTGTTGACATGATATAATACATGTTGAATAGTAATGATATTAAATTACATTTCATATTAAGATTTTCTTCTTTTTTTACTTCCAGCAAAAATTGTACCAAGAATATCTAAAGCAGAGTGTAGCTGAGCACGACTTATGATGACAATCAGTGATAGAGAGATAACATTACCTTCCACATGTCTCACAGGACTATCATCCTCATTTCCTCATGTATTATTTATTTCTCCATTTTCAACCAAAAATCAACATTTATACTGCAATGTGTTCTAAAAGTTCTATATTTTAACCTCAAACGTTATTATGATGTTTAATCTTGCTGTTGTTATTGTAAATTTGTGAAGAATTGTAAAACTGACCTCATTTATTGTATTCATTGAAACGACACCCATGTTGAACTTTTGATTCCAATAGTTGTCAACAAAGTCTGACCAAAGATTGAACTAAGCTGTCTTCCACACAATGATATTGTTGTTAAAGTTATCCTAAATCTTGTTTTTGTTAACAATAGTGCTATTTCATGATAATCGATCAACTTCATTTATCTTCTTTATTTTTGTTTTATTGTGAAACCTGTCTCTACCAAACCTCCCTGGGACCAACTTTTGTGTTCAAATTAGACAGAAGTTCAGTTTATACAGGTTAAAATAACAAGGATTTCCTACATTGAAACTTTATTTAAAGTTCGGTTTATACAGGATTTCAGTTTATTCGGGGTTCAGCTTAGACAGGTTTTTCTGTAGTATTCTTGGTAGTACAGTGATACCTGTCTTGTGGGACTACCTCTTTTTGAGGCTCAAATTTGGAAGTTTCAAAACATCATTTCTCTGTATAATTATGTGTAAAAGAACAACTGAAAATGAAAAAAAGTATTTATGTGTACAGAATATTTATTAATTGATTTCAAATTAAGGTTGTAGACTTTATTATATAACCCTTGGACAGTGGTTATTTTTATTTAAATGACAATTTTGATTTAATATAAATTTTTGAAAAGATTTGGGATTAAATTTTTTTTTAAAAGAATTGTATATATAAAGTTTAAAATATATTTCCTTGAAAAATAACAGTTTTATCCCCAGAAATAAAATAAATTTCATATTTTTTTAACTGATAAAATGTTACATTTTGAAGATATATTTATCTGAATCCTCATGTCCTCCGTTATGTCTGTTGGTCAAATTTTAAACATGTGAATACAGTTGTTTTTTTTGTTTTTTTTTTTTTTTTTTATCAAACTCCGATATATTTTTTCCTTGGACAAAGATATTGTCTATTTTAATTATTTGATAGGTAAATTTACATCCAATAGCTAAAACATTATAAGAAGTTTTATGGAATTTATTTGGAAATTTAATTAAGAATTTATTTGTGGAGGAAAAGTGCCAATGGCCTTGCACATTTTCATTTAATAGTCCTTGAATTAGTATAAAGATAAAGAATAGAGCAATGTATAAATACAATCAAATGAAGAGTGCTCTGCTTTATTTACTACGCATAAAATAGATATTGGTGCAAATACACCATGGTTAACTTCTAGAGAAAAGCTCTCTAATATTTTATGATGTACTGTAGCTATTCTTGCCTTTGTTTACATATATTTCAATCATGATTTTGTCTGAGAAGATTTTGGGAATACAACGAAAAATAGATACATATATATATATGTATCTATTTAGTATGATGAATTAATCTGGGCTTCCTTTATTTAATAAAACTTGGTTTGAATATTGTACTCAAACTAAAAAAATATTCACTATATATTGAAAACAGTAGTTGTTTTTATAATAGGTGTACAAAACTCTCTGTCTAAAGTTTCATGACCATAAGCACTATTAAAATTGTTAATGATCTAGTTTGTTTTATAAGAATGTCTCGAGTTAGTTGTAAACTTTGAAATTACTCACAATTTCTGTGCATTATATATAATATTATTAACACCCATTAAATTAAGCATGTTATCTATTTGAAATCAAATTGTGACAAAAAAAAATGTAGGATGATTTAAATTATTTAAATTTTATATTGATTATCAAGTGATGTTATTTTATGTTTTCTTTGTAAAACTAGGTACGGGTGAAAAAAATGTACTCAATCATATAAATCAAATTTGAAATTGACTTGAATCCATGATCTTTTCAATATGTTTAAAACTGTTGCCTTAAATTTTTTTTTTAATATAAAATCTATCGCATGTTTCATTCCTTCCATCTTTTTCAATATTATGGGGCTGTTGGAGTCAAGATTGTATGGTAGTTGGATTTACAAATGACCTGTGCAATCAGTACCTATTACCACTAATATTGTGAGTTCGAATTCCGCTCATGGCGAGGTGTACTGTATACAATACAACATTATGTGATGAATTTTGTCTGTGACTTGCAGTAGGTCGTTGGTTTTCTTCGGGTACTCTGGTTTCCTCCACCAATAAACTGACCATTACGATATAACTGAAATATTGTTGAAAGTGGCATTAAACACCATAAACCTAACCCCCTTAATCTGTAATTATCCCCCCGCGATAGCGGTGAGGGGATATAGTAATAGCGGCCGTCTGTCTGTCTGTCTGTCTGTCCATCCGTCACACTTTCTTGTTTACGCGATAACTTGAGTAAACATGGATAGATTTGAATATTTTTTTGCATGTGGCTTGTAATTATCATTATCTTGGATGGGTTCTAATATGGAACTATTTGAAGCAAGGGTTTTAGAGGAAAATCTTAGTTTTTGGTTGAAAACACACCAATTTTGAGAATTGTCTTGTTTACGCAATAACTTTAGTAAACATGGATAGATTTGAATAATATTTTGCAAGTAGCTTGTAATTATCATTATCTTGGATTGGTTCTAACATGGAAATATTTGAAGCAAGTGTTTTGAGGGGAAATATTAGTTTTTGGTTGAAAAATCACCAATTTTGAGAATTATGTCTTGTTTATGTGATAACTTTAGTAAACATGGATAGATTTGAATAATCTTTGCATGTGGATTGTAAGTATGTTATACATTAAGACTGCAAGGCTGCTTTCTATAAATATATAAAACTAAATATTATGCAAGTGCGGGGGGATACGTCGCGCATTCATGCGCTAGGCGGTTCTTTTATTTTGATAACATTTGTCCCTCTCTTATAAAGCCCCTCTCTCCAAAGTCCACCTGTCTCATAAGACCACTTTTTTATTGCAGTATGGGCAGAGAGAGACAACAGTATTGATATTTTTCTCTTTACTTTATTTTTTATTGGTGTATTCATAGAGCAGTAGTTTGCTATTAGTAGTATGGGGACCTGTGGTAAGGTTGGTGTTATCAGTAGTAGGATGGCCAGTGGTAAGGTTGGTTTTATTAGGAATACGATGATTTTGTTATGCAATTTTTAAAAGGCAGCTCATATAAATTGTTACAAAGAACCAGGTATGTTTAGACTGGGCTATTCTAGTCTAATGGACATTTATTTTTGTTTTTAAATCATAATAAATGCAGAAAGCATCAATAAGTTGTTATATATTTATTTAATATGTATAATCATGAACCACATCTGTGGTTTAATTGGTTAGAATACTTGCATCAAGTGCAGTAATCCGTGGGGTCAAATCAACGACTATAAAAAAAACTTGGTAGTTGCTTCTTCTCCACTAAATATGCAGCATTAAAGAGTAAGAGTAAAGACTGGTTTGCTAAGATTCAGGATAATGTTTCAGAGTGGAGCAACATGTCTTCTCACTGACTGTTGTTTCAGTTGGCTAGCACTATAAAAATCCAACTATTCTGTTGGTCTATTACAAAGCAGACGTCATCAAAATATAAGAAGAGTTTGAAGATACCAAAGGGGTAATCAGAATCTCTAAATTGAAGAATGACAGACAACACAAAGGCCAAAAGAAAAAGTACAAAAAGACAACAATCTACAAAACATACACATAAAACTTGTTCTTACCATGATATAGCTGAAAATCGCTCACTTTGCATTTAAAAAACAAGTGCTCATTGTATTGTCATGGAAGTTGTATTCACCAATATCCATTGCTTTCAAGATTGCCTACAGATAATGTTTGCTACACCAAAAAAAAAAAAAAAATGACAATGTGAATTGGTGCAGTCTTGTTTGTCTTGTCAGATTGTTTTCTTACTCTAATTTTTAAGTTTCCATCAACAACTGAAGTCAAAGGATTCCTAATTGCACACTTGCAGGTTTTGTTGAACAGGGAAACTCATTCAATCAATGGTCTGCACATATGTTGGTGCTAAACCACATATCTACCAATTGCAAAATAATAAATAGTAAACAATAACCATGTGCAAAATACTTTGATCTCTAAGATAAATACAGGAGCTCTATTTCTAAGATGAAAGAAGCCACAATCCAGGAGCTCTATCTCTAAGATAAAAGACAGTTGTCACAATCCATGAGCTCTAAGAGAAAAGACAGCAAACCACAATCCATGAGCTCTATCTCTTAAGATAAAAGAGATCACAATCCAGGAGCTCTATCTAAGATAAAAGAGGCCACAATCCAGGAGCTCTATTTCTAATATAAAAGACAGTTGTCACAATCCAGGAGTCCTATCTCTTAAGATGAAAGAAGCCACAATCCAGGAGCTCTATCTCTAAGATGAAAGAAGCCACAATCCAGGAGCTCTATCTCTAAGATGAAAGAGGCCACAATCCAGGAGCTCTATCTCTAAGATGAAAGAAGCCACAATCCAGGAGCTCTATCTCTAAGATGAAAGAATCCACAATCCAGGAGCTCTAAGTATAAAAGAAGCCATAATCTAGGAGTCCTATCTCTAAGATGAAAGACAGTTGTCACAATCCAGGAGCTCTATCTCTTAAGATAAAAGACAGTTGTCACAATCCAGGAGCTCTATCTCTAAGATAAAAAACAGTTGTCACAATCCATGAGCTCTAAGAGAAAAGACAGTAAACCACAATCCAGGAGTTCTATCTCTAAGATAAAAGAGGCCACAATCCAGGAGCTCTATCTCTAAGATAAAAGAGACCACAATCCAGGAGCTCTATCTCTAAGATGAATACAGTTTGTCACAATCCAGGAGCTCTACCTCTAATATAAAAGTAAGTTGTCACAGTCCAGAAGCTCTATCTTTAAGAAAAAAGAAGCCACAATCCAGGAGCTCTATCTCTAAGATGAAAGAGACCACAATCCAGGAGCTCTATTTCTAAGATGAAAGAGGCCACAATCCAGGAGCTCTATCTCTGATGAATACAGTTTGTCACAATCCAGGAGCTCTATCTCTAATATAAAAGACATTTGTCACAATCCAGGAGCTCTACCTCTAATATAAAAGTAAGTTGTCACAGTCCAGAAGCTCTATCTCTAAGAAAAAAGAAGCCACAATCCAGGAGCTCTATCTCTAAGATGAAAGAGACCACAATCCAGGAGCTCTATCTCGATGATGAATACAGTTTGTCACAATCCAGGAGCTCTATCTCTAATATAAAAGACAGTTGTCACAATCCAGGAGCTCCAAGGGAAAAGACAGTAAACCACAATACAGGAGGCCTATCTCTAAGATGAAAGAAGCCACAATCCAGGAGCCCTATCTCTACGATGAAAGAAGCCACAATCCATGAGCCCTATCTCTACGATGAAAGAAGCCACAATCCAGGAGCCCTATCTCTACGACGAAAGAAGCCACAATCCAGGAGCTCTATCTCTACGATGAAAGAAGCCACAATCCAGGAGCCCTATCTCTACGATGAAAGAAGTCACAATCCAGGAGCCCTATCTCTACGATGAAAGAAGCCACAATCCAGGAGCTCTGTGTCTAATATAAAATGAAGTTTATTTCAGAAACGCATCTTTAAAAATGAATTCGATATATACGTTTTTATTTGAATGTATTAACCTTAAAATTTTCTTCAAAATTTATGCTGTTGCTATTTCTAAAATCTACAGACCATGGACAAAAGTATTCGCACGCTTCCAATTTTCCCTATATGTTTCATATAAAACAACAATTTTTCAGCTTATCCTGAAGTCAATTCATACCCGATTTCGATACTTTTTATTTAAATAAAAACAGATTTTATGTAGTTTTACTGTATAATTTCAAAATAATTTTCTATGATAAACATTTTGAGAATATACAAGCTAAACACACAACTGAATTAATTTCTTTCGAAATACAATGCTTTGATAGTACCTTTGTAGACAAATTATTTAAGTCTGTGTTTAAATCATGGCGATTTGAAAAACATGCTTCAAAACGTAATTTCAAAATTACTACTATAAACTACACATCTTTCTGCTTTTGTTGATAAAATAATGATTAAAATCGGACGTGAATTGATTTCAAGATAATATTTTGAAAAACTGTAGATTTATATGAAATATATAGGGTAAATTGGAAGCGTGCGAATACTTTCGTTCATGGTCTGATCTTGCATTTTTCCCGCGGAAGTTTCAACTTTCAAACACTATGATTCATGATTCCTCTTCGTTCTGTCATATATACCTCCTTGCAGTTATTCAGGTTAGTCCATCATAAAAATGCACACTGTAAAAAAAAAGTGCAACTTTACACTAAAAATGGTGGCAGCTCAACTGCCACCAATATTGGTGTAACGTTTACCCTCTATATGAGGTGTGACATAACTCTGCACTAGTGTAACATTACTCTTGAGTGGTGTAACATAACTCCTAAGTAATGTAATTTAACTCCTATGTGGTGTAAAATATCATCTGTATGACAGGAAATTTTACACCCTTTCATAAGACAACTAACACCAAATTATGTGTTAATCACATTATTTATCACCATATCTAGGGTAACCTTACACCAAAACTCATAGAGTAACCTTACACCACCCCACCTGGAGTAACCTTACACCACCCCTCTTGGAGTAACCTTACACCAAACCTCATACAGTAACCTTACACCACCCCTCTTGGAGTAACCTTACACCAAACCTCATACAGTAACCTTACACAAGTATATGGGTGGCAGCAGAGATGCCACCAAATATGGTGTAACTTCAAACTAAAATGTATTGTTTGTATGCAGTGTGTACTAGACCTGTTTGTACCTGAAAAAAATGTATCAATTCTCTTTCACAGGTTACAAAAAATAAACACTAGAGTAAGTAAATGAGTAAAATGTCAAAAAGAGGAAATTGTGTCAAATCTGTAAAAATGAATATGATTAAAATGATAATCATATAATGAAACTCTTGACTGACTTTCTCAAGATTTCTAAATTAAAGTTAATGTTTTTCTTGTGTTCTGAATATTGACTTTGTTCATATAAGAACACTTTTTGTTCCTTTATAGGTTGTTGATATTATGATTTGTTCAGCTTCTTTCATCTACTTTAGCATTGTCGAAAAAGAGACACATGTTCTAGACAATGGTTCTAAACCAGTTCCCAAATTTTCTGAGTAAGGAGCCAACTAGCAAAGAATTACCTTGTCAAAGAGGCTTGAAACATTAAAATAACAGGTTATGTCTATCAATATTTAATATAACAAGTCTGCATTGTTCCCTGACTGCAAGTACAAATTAACTTAAAAAAACTTACTTTAAATACCGTATTCGTCCTAATAAGCACTCCTACTCCTATAAGCACCCCCTACCTAATTTACCAACAAAACATGAATAATCGCCCTCTAAAATCATTATAAATTACCACTTTTGTTGCAGAAAGACATCAATATTTGCTATCTTCGCCATGATTTTCAAACCGGAAATGCAACTTTAAAGGTATTCTGTTTTGGAAACAGTTTTGGACAGGTAAAAAGTCTGGATTTTGCTGACCTCAATAAGTGCATAAAGCGCCCCCGTTTTCAATTTTTTTAGCGCCCTGTGTGCTTAATCAGACAAATACGGTAGCATACATGTACAATCACATACATATTACATCAAGTTATGATCAAGTCCCTTCATAGAAGTCATGTGGTCATACTCTATTGCAATAGTATCTTGTAAGAACAGTGAAACTTGAAGACTTACAGCAAAATAAAATAGAAGGTATAAAACAGATTTGATCTGCAGAGTGGTGAAATGGCATTAGCGGTCCGTAAGGTATAAAACAGATTTGATCTGCAGAGTGGTGAAATGGCATTAGCGGTCCTAAACCCATCCCAATTGTTTAGTTTAAGGTGGATCTCCAGTTTAGACCCTCTTATCCCCAAAGCTGTAATTCCCTCTGTAAATCAAAGATACATGCTTAATGTTTAAAAACTTTATCAAAAAGTAACAATCTTTATGCTTTTGTGAACTTATTCATTAGTTGCAGTGTTTGATCATTTGACTTAAATTCTGATTTGTTTCCCAATGTGTTCAAAACTGTATATGTTGAAAGCTGTCGTCAAGTTGGCACTAAAGATACCTCCCACAACCTCCCCGACTTTTCGTGAAAATATAAATTGAATTTTCTCCCCATCTCCCCTTCCAAATCTTGGACAGCAACCATATTCCTTCATGCACATCTGCAGGTAGTGTACTATATATAGCTACAACTGTGTAAAGTTTCATAAAAATCCAATAAGCCGTTTAGGAGGAGTTGCGCTTACAAGGTACATGGACGGACGGCCGGACAGGGTGATTCCTATATACCCCCAAACTTTGTGGCTTGTGAAACAGGAAAACCTCCTGAAGGTGCTGTGGCATCCTTCTATTCCACATGCTATATTAAAATTTGGATCCCCTCTGTGGATTAAAGATATATGCTTGAAGTTGATGTAAGAATTGACACTTAAATTTTTTACTACAAATTCTACATATCATTGTGAAATGCACTTTGGGACAACTGTAGCTTACCGCCGTGTCAACATGGGACGAGGACAATATTACAGGTGGAGTACGTTCGCTTCGGAAGTGTTACATGCGGTCAAAATCGTTGTATGCTTATCTCCATTTGGAAACAATGATGAAGCATAAAGCGCATCAATAACTCTGATAAAAAAAAACAACGATCGATAACTCTGTCTCCCGCCGTAACACGAATAGTAGAATTTTAACACCAATTTCGGTGTCGCCTCGAGTGTCGCTTTTCTCCTTTCTCTGCCGCAATGTGCACCCATGGCTGGTACTGGACCTGTCAAGTCTCACACGATTATTTCATACATTTTTGCTTATAATATTCTATGTTTCATTAGATTTACATATTTAATTGGTTCTGGGATTAGTCAAAGCTGGGACTATACAGTATAATAGTCCTAGGTCAAAGCAAGGACGAATCTATATACATATTTAGCTTGCCGAGGGAAAAAATAAGTAAATGAGAAAAAAAGATAATGACCACCCTAATTCTTTTATTTCTGTTTATCTTCTCGTGAAGATCAAGATCAAGGTCGTGTACGACCACAAAAAAAATGCCCAGGTAACAACAGAGACATATAAAACATATATGTCTCCGGTAACAACGATCTTTTATTCAGTAATGAATTCTGTTTTTCTTTTTTTTTCTGTCTGAACAAGCTGACAAAGGTCAACTTCCCGAGCGAACAGCTCAGCGATCCGATAATTATACCAGCTATATATATGGTATGAAGGCGAACTAAGCTCCTGTGGTGTGTACACGCACGTCTAGATGTCATCGTTACACTGACAAGGCAAAGTGATCTTGTTACAATGATTTAGTTCATAAACTTTGGAGTTAGTTTACATTACTGATGAAAATCTGTATCATTTTTGCGGAAAGATTTTTTTATTTAGGACAGTTGACACCATATAACATTAAATGTATGTTATATGTGTAAAGTCCAACTTTACTTACACCACTTACTTCGGAAACACCTCTTTTTAAAATTATTTACGCTGTAGATGATGTAACATAACACCGATTTTTTGCAGTGCATGGCCTAAATCCCCTCTTCATCCATGTAGATATACATATCATATCATGTAATTATTTAATGATACTTACAATGTATGATAATTCTTTAATTGCATAGTTCACTGTTGCGAAGAAAAAAAGTGATGTTGAGACAGTTAAACTAGACAGATATTTCATGAGAAGAATTGTACATATTGTCCTCTAAATTTCACGATTTGTTTCTGATTGAATCACCTGAGTAGGATAAGCTTTCTCCCTCACAGTCTTGATAGTCTAGTTATTTCTAGCGCAATACTCAATTATCTAGAAAAGAGAAGACGGATCATCCGGTACATTACTGTACGAAAGTTCTACAGTTCCCATCATGAATTGGTCAACTGTTACGGAATATCTGTTTCACAGATTACCGCGGATATGTTCAGTTTGTCGTATAGTCAAAAAATAGGCCCTTTTCCCTCTCCTCTTCCATCACTTATCGCCGGAGTTTTAATAAGAGTAATACAAAGGGGAGCTACTAGTGGAGAAGGAACTGCCTTCCCTTCCGGAGCACCTGAGTTCGCTTCATTTCTGCGAAATGCAGTTTCTTGTTTTCTATGTAGTGTTTTCGAGATCACTGTTTGTCGTTTTGGATTTATTTTTATAACGACCGGGAAAAAATTGGGCTCGCCCGGGAGTTATGATTTGATTTGATTTTTGGTGTTTAACGCCACTTTCAACAATATTTAAGCTATAGTTTCCCTCTCCTCTTCCATCACTTATCATCGGAGTTTTAACAAGAGTAATACAATGGGGAGCTACTAGTGGAGAAGGAACTGCCTTCCCTTCCGGAGCACCTGACTTCTCCTCATTTTCTGTCAGGTGCAGTTTCTTGTTTTCTATGTAGTGTTTTGGAGATCACTGTTTGTCGTTTTGGGTTTTTTTTTTATAACGACCGGGAAAAAAATTGAGTTCATCCCATTTTTTGTGATGTTCGTGTTACTTTGTGCTGTTGATATTTTTTTAATCTCTCTGGCATTTTTTCTGAAGTTTCAACTTTCCAACACTATACTATTGTCTAAAACGTACATGATTCCTCTTCATTCTGTCAGAATATCATGGGATATTTCAATTCTTGTAGTGAAATGTTTTCGTTTGATTCGTTTTACTCTGTTACGCCAGAAAATGTGCTTTATTTTAATTTCTGTAGAATCAAACAGACCATTTATTTATCTCCCAATTAGG
>MJUT01054116.1:94550-117091 GCA_002080005.1 Gigantidas platifrons | reverse complement strand
TATACAGATTCTGATTACTCCTTTGGTATCTTCTGTGTTGTCTGTTCCTCTTCGATATACAGATTCTGATTACTCCTTTGGTATCTTCAAACTCTTCCTAAGCTATTTGTATAAATTAAAACGTAGATATCAAAATTAGTGCACCTGACGCGCATTTCTGGAATAACATTAATCAAGTATGCCCAATATTGAAATATTGAAAAGCCAAATAATATAAAGGTGTTTAGGGGTGTAAACAGGATAGTCAAAATCGGCTAAAAATAGATCATTTATTTGCACGAGCTTTAGAAATAGGTAGAAAAGCGAGCCTTTGGCGAGTTTTTTTTTAGCTGTTTCGCAGCAAGTGCAAATTAAATTTTATGCTTAACGACAATGCACGTATATTGTGTTTATCCTGCAATATAAAAAGTTCAAAAACAACTGCCAATTATCTGATAATAGCTGAAACAAGCGTTGGTCTGAACGTTATCAAATGCATCATCTGTGACGTCAGCGCTTATACTGTTATCGTTTCTTTCTGTTGCTCAACATAAATCAAGTACCAGAAAAGCAACCGTATATAGCAAAACTGTATCCAGTCAATACAATTTGCCTGCTCTAATAGAACCAGTACAGGATACAAAATTGTTATACTTACAGTACTTGCATCATATATTAGAATGATATAACGAGTACTTATTTTAATTTTAATTCTTTATTTATTTTACGAGGATTGCCGACAGCCGATGGCTATGAGAGATTTTCCACAATGACTTTTTGAGTGAGTGATTGTTGTTTAACGCCAACTCAACAATTTTTCAGCCATATCATGGCAAGAGCAAGTTAATTTTCAATGAGATGATGATGATGAGGTCCGCTTTGTACTAGACCAACACTCTTAGTTTTATATTTATAGTGCTAGCTCACTGAAACAACATGTCGCTCCAATCGGGCACATTATTTTGATTCCGAGCAGACCAGTCTTTGTTCTTACTCCTTAATGCTGCTTAGAGGGGAATCACCAATATTACAGTCTTTAGTTTGACTCGACCGAGGCTCGAACTCACGATCTACCACACTCGAGGCGAGCACGCTAACCATTACACCACCGATGCCGTTATGACTTTTTGATTAAAATAAAAACGTAGATATCAAATATAGTGCCCAAGACGCGTTTCTGGACTGACTTTTACGACATTTGTTGTTAATATTCGTTACACAATATCGAAGGGGCTATCAATTTATATTATTTATTTATTTACATTATTTATGGAAGATATCAATCTCATTCTAATACGTATTATGATAATAAAAAAAATCATATCATATTCTATATATTTATTTATAATTGAATGCATCCAAATATTTCTGACAGCCGGTATAATTTTGATTAAAGGTAAATTTCTTGACGAGACACTGAGTTATGTAATAATCATGACAGCATTTCTATTCGGAATTATTTAGGTTAGCTGTTGTCATTAATTTCACGTCATATGATAAATTTGCTTACACCTGTTCACCAATAATTTCTTCTTGCGCGCATTTGGGGATTAAGATATGTTACGTTTGCGCGCCTCCTCGAATTATCTAAAAAGGTATAATACAGGTAAAAAATTAATAATTAAAAATTGTACAAAATTAATGCCTGTCGAAAGTCTGGTGGAATAGTATTAGGTTACAGAGAGAAGTTTGAGGCTGATATAGAATGAAACTGAACATAAGTTTGTATTGTGGTGCAAAATATCATCAAAATTGATGAAAGTAAACTCTGACCTATTATTAGGTATATTGTATATTCCACCAGAATACTCTCGCTATTCATCCCCTGACGCATTTAGTCAAATTGAAACCGAATACTTAGAATTTACTGAAAAATTTAAAAATATTTGCCTAATCGGGGACTTTAATGCAAGAACAGCAGAGGATGACGAATTCATTACATTAGATGAAAATACCCTCTTTGAAACCTTTGATGATTTTATTGAAAATGACCCAAGTGTGCTACGGCAGTTAAAATTACCTTTAAAACGAAACAATGTGGACAAATGTAAAAAAAACCTATGGCAATCTTTTACATAACTTATGTAAGGGGAATGATTTGTTTATTGTAAATGGAAGAATAGCTGACAATAAAGAAGGTCATTTGACATGTCGAAATGCAAGCGTAGTAGATTATACTATTTGTAACTCAGAATTTTTTTAAAAACATTGTAAATATGAGTATTTTAGATTTTTCAAGACTATTTTTCGATGTTCATTCACCGTTTCGTGTTAGAATTATTCTGTCTCAACCGATTAGGGAAGAGAAAACAGATTCAACAAATAATCAAAGTTTTAAAAATTTACAAAATATTAAAAAATGGAATCCGTTAAAGGCCCAAGAGTTCATAGAAAACATAAATGTCAACAATTTCAATGATCTTTCTGAAAAGCTCAATAATATTAATCCAGAAGAAATAAACCAGGATTTCATTAATACTTGCACTTCAGATTTATGCCACTTATTTATTTCAGCAGCAAAGAACACATTTGGAACTCGTTCCGTCTATAAGGGAAAACCAAAAATAGTAAAGGGGGATAAACCGTGGTTTAATTTAGATTGCAAATTTGCGCGACAAAATTACCGAAAATTAAAACGATAGAAAAAATTATACCCTTGGCAAATTACATCTGAGGAAGTAAATAACGCTGAAAAACACTATAAAAAAACTTTAGACAGCAATCTGAAAAAACACTGTAAGGAAATGTCAAGGCGTATGAAAACTTTACGGAAAAATGATCCGAAAGAATATTGTAAAATTTTAAATACTGGAAAGTCTACTAAACAAGCCGATATTGAATTTAAAGAACTTTTTAATTTCTTCAAAGACTTGAATACTTTAAAGGAAACCAATGAACCGGAAAACACATTGAACATTGATCCAACAATCACAGCCGAATTAAATGAAAATATAAATTCTCCCATTACGAAAGATGAAATCTTTAAAGGGATAAAAAACCTTAAAAACAATAAAGCCTTTGGCGATGACCAAGTTATCAATGAATATATGAAAACTACTAGGAATCAGTTGGTTGATATTTACGAAAAGCTTTTTAATTTAATTTTTGACACCGGGATCATTCGGAAAGCTGGTTATTAGGAACTATAAAACCTTTTTATAAAAATAAAGGTAACAAAAATGACCCCAAAATTTATCGACCGATTACAATTCTCAGCTGTTTGGGTAAACTGTTCACTGCAATTTTAAATAATAGATTAAATACTTATTCAGAAAGTTTCTTATTGTTGAATGAAAATCAATGTGGTTTCCGTGCAGGCTATTCTACTTTAGATTGTATATATAGTATCCATGCCTTTTTTGAGATATTAAAAAAAAGAAAAAGAAAAGAAAATGTACTGCGCATTCGTAGACTTCGAAAAAGCATTCGACAAGGTTTGGAGGGTAGCATTGTGGTATAAGTTGTTATTAAATAAAATAAATGGAAAAATGTATAATTTTATAGTAAATATGTATAATAGTATTAAATCATGTATTGTTTATGATGATAACAAGTCAGATTTCTTTTCAAGTGAAGTGGGCGTTAGACAAGGAGAAAACTTGTCCCTTTTTTATTTGCAGTATTTTTAAATGACCTCGAACAATTTATGGAAGACAAGAATATTACAGGTTTAGAAAGTATTTCTAGCGAACTAGAAGCACAATTGGAGATATATTTAAAAATGTTCGCCCTTTTATACGCAGACGACACAGTTCTAATGTCAGAGACTTCTGATGGGTTACACACTTTACTAAATAATTTTTATGAATACAGTAAACTGTGGAAAATAAGGGTAATAACAAAATTACCGAACACAGAGCAATCTTCCAAAGGGAAATTCAAAACTCATAAATCAATAAACAGACAAAATCAGTCAACAACCGGGAAACTGGAAAACCGCAATGGTCCTGACTTGGTACAGGCATTTCTAAAGAAATGGTGGATTGAATCAGATTTTACGGCGCCAACCTCTCGCTTCCATTACGGTTCAAAGGTTCCCGTTGTCACTAAAACAGCATTTACAACAATACTGGGAAAAAACAGAAAAAAGGCAAACAGTACCAAACTCAGTATCTAATATATCTCGTGAACCATCACCATCAACTATGAGTCCTTTGAAGTATTTTAATTACGACAGTAAATGTCAAAAGCATTTTTACGTCACACTCACAAAGAATATTTTTGACTTTGTAAACCACGTATACCAAATCCTTATCTTTATATATTTTCACTATATGAAAATGTATCTTTTACTATTGTATCTGCAGAGACAGAATATATTTCGACAATATCTTGATATCGGAATATAAGCTTTTAAACAGATCGAATAAGGCGAATCTTTTTATAGCCCTGGTCCAGTAGCCTGTTTTTCAGACAAAGATGACGCTTCAAGAAATCAGAATAATTGCTACTGGCTCTTGCATATCGAATCAATTGCGAGATGTTAACACCATATGCAGGAGAAGCTGGTATATTGCTGCACATATTAGGAAAATTTATGATTTTAAAATTGAAGTCGTCTCGTTTATCATAAATTTTAGTAATGAGTTGACCACTGTCGTTAAATTCGAGGTATAAGTCCAAACATGATGTTGATGAAGCTGTATCTGTGGTTTCTTTAATTTCCAGCTCTGGAGGAAATATCAATGAAAGAAATTCTGCAAATCTAGAATTATTGATAGATAAAACGTCATCAATATACCTGTATGTGAAATTAAAGGCTCTAGCTTCATGAATCTTCTTATCTTTAACAAATTTTTGAAGAAACTCCGACTCATATGAGTATAAAAATAAATCGGCTAGAAGAGGGGCACAATTCGTACCCATTGGTATGCCGACGACCTACTGAAACAGTGTCCCTCCAAAGGAGACAAATATGTTATCGATGAGGAATTCCAGCATACTGATCACTTGTTCCTCGGAGTAGCATGTTTTACCTTTTTGAATTTTGTTAGAAAAATATGTGGAATTGTAACCTAACACAACAAATTTTGAGCCATCGTTTCTATGACTGAAAGCTTTGTGGATTGTTTCTTTTAAGCGGGTTTTTAATTTGTCATGCGGTAGGGTGGTATATAGAATTGAAAAATCAAATGTTTTGATGGAGGATACTTGAGAGAAAGATCTTGATTTAAGGTTATCCAAACGATCTTTCGAGTTTTTCAAAATCCACATGTGATTTATGCCTCTACGCGAGTAAACAGTTTCACAATATTTCTGTTGTCCCTCTTTTACTGCAGACCGAATCTTTGTTAGGTGAATAGACAATTCTTTCGTCGAACAAGTTGATGATCCCGCTATGTACCTTTCATTGTATGGTGTCTTATGGAGTTTAGGTATCCAATACAAATAGGGTATGTCCTCAGACTCTTTACCAGAGGGAATGTTTAAAGAGGTCATGAGGGATCTGTGGTTAGCTAGGATTTCATCTTTGTCGAACGAAGTTGGTTTGTATGTGGTATTACCAGAGGTGGTGTTATTTATGCCTAATTCCCTGATTAGGCATTCGTAGTAATATGATTTACATACAAACACAATGTTGTTGGAAGCCTTGTCCGCAGGAACGATAACATATTTGTCATGAAGAGAGGAAAGACACTTAACAGCTTCTTGGTCTTTAAATACAGACATAGGTCGACTATTAACACAATTTTTGAGTTTGTGAATCCGACCTTGTACTAGAGACCTAATTGTTCTAACCCAGTCTGACAAGGACTCTAGCTCAGGATCTTGGTCTACTTCTCTCTTTATCCACCCTCTGGCATAATCTTCAACAGCATCAATAATTATCTTGAAATTATGTTTCCAATTGATGTGTTGAGGTTCTCTGAATTTAGGACCACGAGAAATCAATTGACAAAACAAAAATTATGTTTTTTTCCACGAGTCGAACTGCGGAAAATGTACACTTCCTGTATAATGAAAAAGAAATTGAAACTGTGACCGAATTTAATTATTTAGGTGTTACTTTTACAAAAAATGGAAAATTTAAATTAGCAAAACAAAAACATATTGAAAAAGCTGCAAAAGCCATGTATGAAATTATCAGAAGGGGGAAAGGACATAATCTATCAATCGAATGCTTGTTAGATTTATTTGACAAAATTGTAAAACCTATATTACTATATGGCTGTGGAGTTTGGGGATTTAGTGATAATTATGTAATTGAAAAAATTCATTTGAAACTCTGCAAATTAATACTTCACTTGAAGCAAAGCACGCCAAATTTTATGATATACGGCGAGCTTGGTCGCTTTCCACTTTATATAGATATAAAAACTAGAGTAATATCATATTGGTGCAAATTACTTACTGGAAAGACTTCTAAGCTGTCGGCCATATCTTTTAAACTTTTGCATAGTTTCTTTTGTAATGGAAATATATCTGCTCCTTGGGTAAAATTTGTAAAAGATATATTGCATAATTGTGGCTTATCAAATGTATGGACATTTCAGAATATAAACTTTAACACTGAGTGGGTGATCGCTTATGTAAAATTACGTCTCCGAGATAATGTTTTACAAGAATGGAATTAAAGGCATTGAACTACAGACTTTATAAACAAATATTCGAATTTGAAAACTATTTTAATATTTTAGAAAATAAAGACATTTTCACTTTTTGCAAATTTAGAACCACCAATACAAAATTACCCATAGAAACTGGATGATGGAATAATATCGCAAGGGAAAATAGAAAATGTCAACTCTGTCAACAAAATCAAATTGGGGACGAATTCCATTATATAATGTGATGCAGTTATTTCCATGACAAAAGAAAATCATGCATTGAAAAACGGTACTTAACTAGAATTAATGTTTTGACATTTAAAGAAATAATAAGTAGTAAAACACAATCAAAATTAAGGAAACTCTGTCAGTTGATCAGAAAGATTAATTCTAGTTTACTACCTCCTGGGTAATTACTATGGCTATTATTGTATTTATTGTTTTTATTTATTTTCTGTATATATTGTATCTCTATACCAATGTATTACGATGATTTATGAGAATAAAGATTGATTGTAATCTTAAATTGATGGCCATAGGGCTTTACCAGTTTGTGATCACAAATCGGTTAGGTGTGAACATAATTTATGTCATCCAGCTTTATATAGTTGGATCATAAAGATGGATTTTACATTGTTCCGAGACGAGTAAAGGGAAAAAAAATCGATGGATTTGCATTTCGAATAGATAAGGTTTTGAAATCTGGTGATATATCGTGGCGATGTACAGTGGAAAACTGTAAATGGAGAATTAAAACAGACGAACATTCCTCTGCTATCATTAATGGAAACTGCAACCATACGCACGAATCCGATTCCAGAAAAATACAGAAGCAGATTATCCGTGCAGTTGTTAANTGTTTTGAACTTTCATCATTTATTTTACAAAACAGGTACATAAACACATACGAGATATATGTGTAAATTACGTATTTCAGCTCATAAATTAAATACATGCATAGAAGTTGCGCGTTATAATAAGACTCCTAGAAATGAACGTTTCTGCAAAAAAAAAAATGTAATACGGGTGAGATAGAAGATGAAATGCATTTTTACTTTTATGCAATCATTTTGAAACTGATAGGAAAAATATATTAGATTTAGTGGGGAGGGTGAAGTTAAACATTTCCATACACTCAGTTGTGAGAACAATTTTTTTTTTTTAATGAATATGAAAATATCTCAATACTTAATAGGGGCCCGGGTGGCGCAATGAGTTAGGTCGCTGGATCTAACAACTCATACAAGCCTATCACCAATACGGTGTGGGTTTGCGCCCGGCTTTGTAAATTACAAAAAAGGTGCACTCGACTCGCAGCCGCAAGTGATAAAGTTTATCAGTTGCTTGCCCATGGTCGGTGATTCTCTCCGGGTACTCCGGCTTCCTCCACCACTAAAACTGGTCGCCATGATATAGCTGAAATATTGTTGAAAGTGGTGTTAAACACCAAAAATCAATCAATAAATACTTAAAACAGTGGGCAAAATTATCAAAGATAATTTGTATTAATGACAGCAATCTAGCATCAAATACAACATGGTTACTGTTTATTACTTGTTTATTACTTTTAATGTGTTGTGATAAATATGTTCATTGTGTAGCTGTACTCTATATAATTATGATTCTTTCTTTGTGTGTTTATACTTTTAATGCCCTTATGGGGCCCATGATTTGGAACTAAAACATATTGTATCATACGAGCAACACGACCCCCTTATGATAAGGATACATTTTTTTTAAATGATAGACGTTTGACTCATCACAGTCTCTTGAAGTTTCAAAAATAAAATTAAAAATAAGAAAAAAAAATGTTTTTCTTATTTTTTGTTATATTTGGAATTTCAAATGAATGTGGAATCATAATCATAGACTAGTTAAATACACGTACATGCGTAGATGCGATGCTGGCCTGTAGGCTGTGCCTAATCCATATTATGATAAATTTGCCTACACCTGTTCACCAGTAATTTCTTCTTAATTATTATTATGTTTTAAATACATGTAAACTAATATTCTGACCGGAGGTCGTCGTGTTCACGATGATATGGTAGATGAATATACATCTATGTGATCAGCGGTTAGAAGAGTTTCAATATACCAAAGGGGTAATCAGAATCCGTTAATCGAAGAAGAACAGACAGCACAATGGCCAAGCATAAAAGGACAAGCAACGATCTACAAAACATACACATAAAGCTAAAAATTGTAAAACACGAACTCCACTAAAAACCTGCTCCACTAGTGGCACCCGTCGTGGTAATCTAGTTACCTAAATATTAATATTGTAAATTGGATTCTCGTCCATCATGAGGTGTACTCGATACAACAGTATGTGATAAATTTTATCCTGGTGTTTATAAAGGTGCTCTGGATTCCTCCGACATAACCAAATTGTGTTGAAAGTGTTGTAAACCACCCATGCATAATCCTATCAATATAAGTAGTATGTGATATGATTTATTGAATTTACTTATATGTAACGTAATGCAATATGTCCTTTTTTATCTCCTGATAGTGTAAATCTAAATGGGAAGACAACAAATTGATTACAGAAGCTAGTCCAATAGATGGCAAAGGAAAGACACAGAAGTTCCAAAGAGAGCGAGTTAACGATGAATTAGTTCAGGTATAAAGTTATTATAACTTTAATGTACCACCATTCATGGCGAGGTGTACTCTATACAACATTATGTGATAACATTTGTCAATGAATTCCGACAGGTCAGTAGATTTCTCAGGGTACTCCACCAATAAAGCTTACCACTACGATATAACTGAAATATTGTTGAATGTGGCGTTAAACACCATAACTCTAACCCTAAAATACACATGCATTAACATACATCCTGCGTATGCCTTCAAACATTCTGCAATAAACATGTTAAACGAGATTCACTTAATATTGTAATTTTATATATACAATGTATACAGTTGTATACATTTATTTATATACTATTTGATTTTAGTTGATTGGAGTTAATAATGACTTCATAATTTATCTGAGATGCCAACATTAATAATACGTATTGGAGCTCATCATTGTAATGTTATTTAAAGCCACACACACTTTACAAAATTAATTGTTTGCACATATCTAAGTCGGAATTGAGACGTTAGACTGGAATGTTAATATGATTTGCACATATTGATGTGATGTGGAAACTGACAATTCTAATTCAGTTTTTCCAGACAATTATTTATGACTGTTTCGCAATTATAAACAGGTATTTGAGAAAAGGTAACTACAATACCTTGTGATCTTTGTCTTAGGTCACGTGAACAACGCATGTGTGAGATCTAGGTGAGAGGTGACGTTCCTATGGACATGGTATCTGACAGTCCTGTATTATGTCATAAAAGGCTGCAGTTTCAACAAATGTTTAAATCTTCAAATGACAAAAGTCTGCATGTCATGCTTGAATGAGTTGAACGTTTGAGTTTTGCTTAATGATTGATATGTTCCTGTTAAACATCAAATGGGCAGTGTTTCAGCTACTAGTAATTCCATGCCGAGAAAATTTCAGACAATAAATTGTGTAAGGAAAGAAAGTGGCGCTGTGATTGACTTATCGTCGGAATTGCATATTGTCAGACGAAAACGAGGTTATAATGAATAGGATTGGACAAACTAGCCTAGCAACAGGACATCAACGACCAATCCTACAAAACAGTTGTACGTTAGGAGTCGCTCCAAGTTTCCTCTTACATACGTAAAAGGCGAGTAGACCTTATCCATACACGATACCACGTGGTTCCCCGGGGGTGTTGCTTTATAAAAATACGTTGTATGAAATATAATTCGTGATTTTATGTCATTGCCACACAACGTTCTTTAAAAAAAAGTGTGTAAAACAAATCAAGCAATGTAAGTGCCTCCATAGTGTATAATGTTTACTTCTTTCAGTTCCACAATTGATAATTTGATGGGAACAACTTACCCTTCCGGGGCACCTGAATTCACCACTTGTTTTTAGTTGGGCTCGTGTTTCTCAACCTTTAACGTTAAAATTGATATATCTGTGTTGTGCACGTAGCTATATATATCTCAATTGATGACGCCACTAAATAAACAAATGAAAGGTAACTGTTCAAGATTGAACCACAGGAACCAAAAAGAAAAAAAAACAAAAAAAACAGAGGTCGGCTCACATGGTCGAAAAGAAGAAGCAGGACATGCCCAATTTCGTAATACTAGTATATGGTGAACTTTTTGCATTAAACCGAGGATTCTACATGATTGTGTATGAAGCCAGTGATTTACATCTATTTAATTCATAATTAAAGCTTGTTTTCATTATTTTTTTTTATTTCAGACAATGTGGGCTGGAGATGTTGTTTGTATAAGAACGTTTAAGCCAACGAACTAATGTGATGTTTTATATGAACAACTGGGACCATTAATTAACAAATAATTCTTACAATGCCTTGCTTAAAAGTTTTGCTTCAGTGTAATAAGTGTTATCAATGTGAAACATGCCATTTACGATGCAATTTACATGTGAAACATGGCATTTACCATATATTTTTCTTGTGAAACCTGACATTTGCGATACATTTGACTTATGAAACATGGCTTTTACGATACAATTTACACGTGAAGCTTCGCCCATATGATACCATGTAAAACATTACATTTACCATACAATTTGCATGTGAAACTTCGCGTTTACGATACATTTTACATGAGAAGCATGACATTTACGAGTTTGTTTTATGTGACACATGAAATTTACGATACAATTTACATGTACAGCATGACATTTACGATACAATTTACATGTACAACATGACATTTACGAAACTTTTCCATGTGAAACACATTTACGATATATCTTGCATGTAAAACATGACATTTACGATACAATTTACGTTTAAAATATGACATGTACGATACATTTTACATTTTAAGCTTCGCGTTTACGATACATTTATTGAAAAACAAATTTTGCCAAAAAAGCAAGATAGCTTCATATGCTGTTCAATATACATGTATTAGTTTTACCAGCTTCATCCATGTGCTATCATGCTGATGTAATGTAGAAACAATCAGATGCATCAAATGAACATTTCGTTATAGCGATCTTTGAGGAAATCAATCTTCCGCACAGTTTAACACGCATATGATGATTGGCGGTTGTTTCAAGTGACCCGGTCTGCAACTGTTTTGGTGCAAGAAGAGTTTGAAGATACCAAAAGGGGTAATCAGAATCTGCATATCGAAGAAGAACAGACAACACAATGGCCACACATTTGTAATGCAATGTGGATTCTTATAGGAAAATAACCTGGACCTGAATACTTCAAAGAAGTGCAGTTTATTAAAAAGTCTGTATATCTCAGAAATACAACAATATTGTAAATGTCTTGAAACTCAAAGTTTTGAACACAATCATTTATTAATATTAGAGTCAGCGGATTAAAAATGTAAATCATCCTACATTATGGAAATGCTATTATATACAAATCCATTTTAAAAATCATTTGAGAATAGCAAACAATATATAGATTAAAATGAACTTAAAACTATCAAAATTGTGATGTTTTGTTTTGCTTCATCTGGTATCTTATTAGACGGGTTTAAAGATACCAAAGGGGTAATCAGAAGCCCTACATCGAAGAAAAAACAATGAAATTATCAAAAAAAGGGAAAAACGGACAAACAAGGATATACCAAACAATACACAGAAAACTAAAGATTGAGCAACACGAACCCACCAAAAAGAACGGATGACATTAGGTGCTCTGGAAAAGTAAGCAGTTGCTGCTCCTCGAGTGGCACCCATGTCTTCAATGTGTCTATATAATGTACTGGAGCACATGACACTTTGTGATCGTTTGCTATATTATGTGACATAATCCTGGTAAAATATTGATTTACAATGGGGACCATGAATCATTTCAATAAATAAAATTTATGAAACAAGAAAGACAACCCATTCGACACACTGAAACTATCAAAAGTTAAGGAACATCTATTTTTATATTTATTTTATAATCGTCACCAAACAGTCACCATCAAGTCTACAATGACCAGCATACCACATACCATTATGTGTGGGACCCTGAAATTGTAACCGATACACTTTTCATGTGTGCTTTATATCTAATGAAATATGAAAATGTCAGAAAGGGTAACACAAACTAATTTCGCAAACTCTTCATGAATATACATAGACGAGTTTACAGATACCAATGATATATTCAGAACCTGTAAGTCGAAGGACAGACAAAACAATGACCAAACGAAAAAGGACAAAAGGACAAACAACGATCTACAAAAAATACACAAAAAATACAGATCGAGAAGCACGAATCCCACTAAGAACCAGGGGTGAACACAGGTGCTCCGGAATGGTAAGCAGTTTTGGCTTCACTGATGGCATCTGTCGCGTTGCTCTAGTTACCAATCCGGTGACAAGTCATGAATGAGGAAAGGACCGGAAAGTGCCTACGACAAGTTGAACATATGTGGTCGTATGTGACACAGATATTTCGCAACGGTTAACTAAGTCATGGTGGCGATTGTAGAACTTTCGAAGAGATGACTTCAAATTAACCAATAGGAAACCTTGGTTCAGTAGCTTCCGTGTTAGCAGAAACCTTTTATCAATGAGATCCTGTTAGGAACAATAAGTTCTGGGAAACTATCGGATCAACTGAGATATATATACTAATACTCCATATGCAGGTACTGCCGATTCCAGACAGTTAAAACAAATTAATACAAACAACAAAATATCGCATGACTCTCGGGTAAATATTTCTATAATAGGTTGAGAAAGAATCACTGCAGTAACAATTTTGAGTAGAATGTCTTTAAAATACAATTTGGATTCAGAAATACCTGTGCAATCAGTGCCTATCTCCACTAATGTTGTGAGTTCAAATCCCGTTCATGACAAAGTGTACTCGATACTTGTTTCCTCTGGGAATTCCCGTTTCCTCTACCAATAAAAGTGACCCCCACGATATAGCTGAAATATTGTTGAAAGTGGCGTTAAACACCATAAACCTAAAGAACTAAACATGTGTTGTCTAATGCATGCTTCACTATTACTGTTCCGATATGGGAATTCTTAGGGTGTCTTCTTAATGTAACATTTTGTATTTTACTGAAATGTTGTCTTTGCTATATATTTAATGTGTAAGATTTTAATGAGATTTTTATATTCACCGAATTCGTTAATTGTAGAATAATAGAGATTTATCTTCGAAGTTCAACACAGCTACATTTTGTACCTCATTGAGACGATAACTCACTCGGACGCATTATTATGACTCCAAACCAAATAGTCTTTGCCCTTACTGCTTAGGGCTGTGCGATTAACGGAGAAGAAGAAATAAAAGTTTAATAGATTTTGCTTTTGGCTTGACCAAAATAAAAAACGATGTACCGCACTTGTAGCGGTCCAGGCGAATTAAAACAAACAGGAGAGAAAATTGATTTGAATTTATATTTTAAAATTTTCAAAAATAAATAACAAGCAAATATATAATATCTATCTATAAAATTTATAATAGAAAAAAATCACTGAAAGTCAATCTTATCATAATTAAAATTAAATTAAGAATAATAAAAATAATTTTACACAAGAAATAACAAATAAATTAGCATACAAACGTTAAATGTTCTGTAGTAAAGAAAAAAACATGGAATCTGCAGTCAAACATGTATTAAAGTGTCAATCAGGGAATCATCCAAGAGTGGCCACATAAGGCAGGTGGAATATTAAATATGGTTACCTTGCACTTATCTTTTATCACTTCGATCTTGAAATAGTGTCCTCTTATTCAAGGTTATTGCTTATTAGAGGTGTACATTTTGTATTTAATTGCAGTATTTCATTTTCAATACATTCAGCTATGTTAGTCACTGAAATGTAACTGTTATTAAAGTTTTAAAAAACAAATTCAGTGTTAATTTCAAGGATGTCATTTCGCCAGCCTGATGAGCATGCTACTAATCATCAATAATACATTCTTTAGGAACCTTGTCGACTATCAACACTTCCTGAAATTTCTTTGCAAAGTTGTTAAATTTGCTGATTGATTCTTCTGTAGCACCATCATCTATGTAGTGGTCTCTAGTTTCTTGAAATCTTAGATCAATGATTACAGCACCACTTGATCGTAACCTATCTTCATCGATTTTAACAATTTTTCCAGGTGACTGTGATTTACCTTTTAGATATTCCACAGCGTCAGAGGTTCCGCATGTGGAAATATATTTTGACTGTGGCCCATAACTTCCTTTAGTGACGTGAACAAAAACGGATGTTTTAGAATCGAGATTTTTTGCCGATATACCATTCTCAATACTTTCTCCTGGTCTTAAAAGCCTATACAACATGTTTGAGTCTTCTTACCTAGAAAAACAGAATACAAATGACATTATCATGTACATCTTACTTTTAATTATTACAAGGTAAGTTTATCTTAATCATCACTGGGGTAAAGCTGATGACCGTAACTGTAAATTACGGTCATCCCAAGATGTCGGACATGAAATTAAGTAAGAATCTTTTTTGTCGATTAAATTGTTTCTATTATGTATTTTAAATGACACGTGCATTAGTACGATAGTAATATATATGCTTTTCACAAAGAAATCACAAATTACGACTGAAAAATGTATATGAAAGAGAAAATCCGATTTAAAAAAATCGCTAAGATGACCGTATCTGAACACTGCAAATACGGTCATCTCAATTATCAGTTTGTTTTATGGTGCTTAACGCCACTTTCAACAATATTTCAGGTATATCGTAGCGGTCAGTGTTATTGGTGGAGGAAATATTGCTGAAAGTGGCGCTAAACACTAAAGAAAACTAAAGATTAAACAACACGAAGTATGGATAAATTCAGAGCTCTGGAAAAAATAAGCAGTTACTGCTCCGCCAGTTGCACCCATGTTTTCGCTTTGTCTTTATTGTGTACTGGAGCACAGGACACTTTGTAACAGTTTGGGATCATATTCTGTGAGAAGAGTTTGAAGATACCAAAGGTAGAAAGCAGAATAAATCCGTATATCGAAGAAGAATAGACAACATATTGACCAAATGAAGAAGTACAAAAGGATATAATCCTGGTAAAGTATTGATACTCAATGGGGTACATGAACTATTTTACTAAATAAAATTAATTTGATACTATGGAATAAGAAAGACAACCCATTAGACACACTGGAACTATCAAAAGCTAAGGAACATCTATTTCTATCTTTCGTTTATAATCGTCACCATCAAGTATACAATAACCAGCATATCACATACCATAAGGTGAGTGCGGGACCCTGAAATTGTAACCGATACACTTTGCATGTGTGCTTTATATCTAATGAAATATGAAAATGTCAGAAAGGGTAACTTAAACTTTTCATCAGAAGAGCTTAAAGATACCAAAAACTCGTAAGACAAAGGATAGACAACATAATGACCAAAAGGAAAAGGACAAACAGCGATTTATAAAACAATACACAGAAAAATAAAGTTCGAGCAACACGAAACCCACTAAAAACCAGGAATGTACACGGGTGCTCCGGAATGGTAAGCAGTTTCGGCTCCACGATTGGCATCCGTTGTGTTACTCTAGTAACAAATACGATGACAAGTCATGAATGAGTAAAGGACCAAGAAGTGCTTACGACAAGTGGAACATATGTGGTCATTTCTTACACATATATTTCGTAACGGTTAACCAAGTCATGGTGGCGAAGGTAAAACTTTCGAAGAAATGACTTCAAATTAAGCAATAGGAAACCTTGCTTCCGTATTAGCAGCACCGTCTATCAAGGAAATCCCGCTAGGAACAATAAGTTCGTGGAAAATATTGGATCAACTGTAAGATATATACTATTACTTCGTATGCAGGTGCTGCTGCTTCCAGATTTTGTTTTATAAATATGTAATCTTGACGAAGTGAATATTTTCTTCAATAGAGTTTATATGATAAGCACGGAAGTTGTGTTTGCCGAAAGAACACCAGTCACCAGTCTTCTTCAGAAATCCGACTGATCCAATACACAGCTGGTTGTAAACGTGTTAGGATCGACAAAAGACTTCTCAACATGAAGAACAGGCTACGTAACAACCTTCTCACACCTGTGATGTATACCGAGATACCTTCCCATTTTGGAGTGATTTCAAAATCGAACATTGTTAAGTTAGAATCTAAGACAACTGTATTTTTTTCATTTTGTAATGTGATTGTGTACAGTGCTTATAATATACTCATTGGTTTTGGTTATTTTCTTAAAGTATGATATTAAAATGTATGTGCTTATTACTGATTTATTTTGTTATTTTCATAAAATATGATAATAAATTACATCTTTACTTCCTCCTTATTTTATTCACTCAACACGCACACACAAACAGGACACCTTCTACATTAGAAATTAATTGGCGACTCGGAGTACATTGACGTCTCCCCAATTATACACTAATTAAACAGCACCGGTCATATTTCTATAATAATTAACCTATTCATTTTTGCCAGCATTTCTACTCACCTTTTATACCTATTTTTTTTTTAAATGTTGGCATTGGTTCAATGAACCGTGTAAATTGACATGCAATGTGATGTTCATATACCTGAGCAACACATTGCTAGTATGATAAACATATATCACAAATCATTAATATAGACTTGATATGGGTATGATATTTGTTATCCGTTCTGATAACATTGTTACATTGTTTGTCTATTTTTGGTCGTCACGTAATTAGTATGTTATTATATAAATGCATATAAATATTATGTCTTCTTGTTGTTAACTACCACCCCCTCCCCCCTCCTTCATCCCCTCATCTGAAAAATATTATTCTCTTCATTTACTAACCAAAATGAAAACGACAAAGATTTCCAGATGTAATGTTTCTCGAAAGATATAGTGCGTATACCGCTTAACTGCTGGCTAGAAACTGTTTCACACTCAACTTACGGTACTGCTTATGCTCATTGTTGAAGACCCTACTCTGACTATGAAATGTAGAACAACAGTGACTAGTAATAACACAGCTGTCCCTTTACTTTCATTTACGTCTGCGTGTTAAATGAATAAATACAATAAGTCATTTCTATGCTCAATGATTTGAGGTGGGGGGTTCATTTTGTTGATATGGTGAGAGTGTTGACTATCACTGTTAATACTTTCTTTTCATAAAGTAGATAACTGATATGCTGCAAGCTCATGTAAACAATGTAATTTACTGAAAATATCTGTTTATTGTTCTTTTTAGGGAATTAAGAAACGTTTTGAATAGAAATATTGGATGGCTGAATTCTTCTTGTGTCTGGTTTCTGTCGTGGTCTGGACAAATTATGACAGACGAAAAAGGGAGATATCCCCATAAGTTGATTTCCTGACACATCTACCTTTTCTTTTAATCTTTACCCCATGGAGTGATCAAAACATAACCTGAGCTGCCCCCGGGTTTTAGTGGGGTTCGTGTTAATAGATCTTTAGTTTTATGTGTATGTTTTGTAGGTCGTCGTTTGTTCTTTTGTGCTTGTTCTTTTGGTCACTGTTTTGTCTGTTCTTCCTCGGTTTAAGTATTCTATTTACTCCTTTGGTTTCTGCAAACTCATCTTGGTGTTCATGTCTTTAACTTATTAATAATCTTTATTGTTTTAACTAACTAAGCTAAAGGATTTCTTCCTAAGAAGACAATAACCTTAATCACTTCTGTACTACAAACTAATTCTAAAAATAGCTTACTTGTCTGACAACAGTGGGAATGTAATAAATAATATTTGAAAATATTCATTGTTTGTGATATTATGTGGTCTTTTCGAGTGGAAGCAAATCTATGCAGTTTTAATCCCGCCACATTTTTGTACCTGTCACAAGCCATGGTCGGATTTCCAACGTCAGATGTCGTGGTTTTTGTGAGAAAGTGAGACCTGATATGTTCGTCGTTGAATTGTTGACCATCACTGTTTAAACTTTCTTTTCATAATTTCAATTACATTGTATAATTATTACCTTTGATTGTTAATCAACTTATTCTACAGCGGATGTGTTTCACTTTTTCGTTATCTACAATAAATATAATTTTAAAACAAATTTAATGGCTTTTATATTTCAATTGTGATACAATCGGGAATATTCCCACCTATCTGCTACTTGATTGGATAATCGAAATATCTTAATCGATATTCCATTCAGTATTATATGTAGTTTACCTACAAATGTATATTTCATTGATAGTTGTCCGTAGTCTATGACCCGTGATGTTATGTCTATTTAAAGTTGACGTTTAATGTTTGTTGATATACCTTAGCAACACTACTGTTAAAATGATGAAAAGATATCGCAAATCTACGAAAGCCCAGAAGGATCATTCGAGATTCAAGATTCGAAATTCGAGATTCAATATCTGAAATTCGAAATTCGAGATTCGAAATTCAATATCTAAAGCAACCAATCAAGAGAATGCTTTTAAATTAAGAATTGTTAATGGCCAATGAAATGTCTTTTAGCATAATTTCATACAGAACAAACTAGAAGGGGAAAAAAAACCTTTTCAATATATGAAATAAGTTCATTCATAAACTGAAATAAAGGAACAAACAAACTAAAATCAATAATAAATAATTGAAAACAACAGGTAGGTTTGTTTGTTTATATACTGCACTAGTCCATTGCAGTTGAGAATGTTGAAATATGCAATGTAGTACATTATGCTTTTTCAAATGGTTATTTACTTTGGGGGTCCCAATGGAATATATGTAAGAAGAAGAAGAATTAAGAAGAATTGTATTGTCCAATAGAGGGCCCACAAGGGGCAAAGTCATTACAGTGATTCATAAACAATACCATTAACAATTATAAATATATGTATATATGATAAAATATCATTATCGTGTAGCTAGAGTTCAAGTTTTTGTCAATTCCATCATTTCATCTGGAGATATCTTATTACATTCGAAGATATTATTATACACTTCTGCCAAGTTTATTGGAATGTTAAGTTATTCACAAAGAGAGTCTATGAAACAAGCTAGTTGAGAGAGAAATCTCTTATCTTGCCCCCTCTTTGATAAAGCTGTCATCATCTCAAAGTGACCTCTGTGTCATAACATCTGCATTGAAAGTGAGGGGAGAATAATTGTGTATACTAACAAGATATATTTATAGCATTGCACATTCGTATGATTGAAACAAAGATTGCAAAACAAAGAAATATTTCACTGATCTTTTAATATTTTAACACACTTATTAAGTAAATATTTTAGGTAATTTTAAAATAAAATAAGTAAATATTTATAGATTTTTTAATTCGTTAATATTGTCTCGTATTAAGGTAGCACAAGAGTCTGATTTTTTTTTCACTCCAATCAAGAGTCTTTGAAGGTTCATATCTCAGCAAGTACTTGAAGGATTTTTAAAATTCAAGATTCATCTTGTAGCTAAAAAGTGACTTTATCTATTTAAATTAATTTATATAATATGCAGTTAATAATAAAAAAAAGTTATGGCTAATAAAATGCAAACAATGCACTGTATCAGCTTGGATAAAAATACTAGTAGCACATTCATGTCAACACCCACTTAAATTTTGTTTTCAGCTCTTTATACACAAGCTACAAAACCGTGTCTCAGATTTTTGATATATGTCTCCAATCCTTAAATAAACGGGATCGTCTCATTACTCCGACAGTCATAACTCCGACAGTTATTTCTCTGAGACTCATAACTCCGACAGTCATTACTCCGACACCCATTAATACTCCGACCATGCACCCCGGACTGTATCATCATATCCTATCTAATCGCAACTCCAAACAACTATAGGATAATTGCACGGAGTGGATATTGAAAATATGATCACGAGTGCCGCAAAACACATCAGATTAAACGAGTGTGCGGAACTTTCTACGCACACGAATGCGCTTCGGTATGAGTGATCATATATTCAATATTCACGACGTGCAATTGATCATTATATTTATTTCATTGACGAAAATAAAAGATATAGTCGAAAATTTAGATGAACTATGTTTTCAGTGTTTTCACCAAACTTGGCACAGTTGTTCCAAAGGTCTTATTTAAGTTGTGTTACTTTGTTTCGGATTTGTCTAAAACATGGCTGTCATGAGATTCTGATTGGTCCATTTTCAGGAATCTTCTTCTTGAGAACCACTAAAATATTTGAATGAAATTTGGTGTGAATGTTTTTATGAAGGTCCTTAACAAGTTTTGATAGTTTTTGGGCCATTTACGAATTTGAAAATGACCACTTGTGAAGGTCAACATTTTATTGAAACTCTATGGGAAACAATATTTTCATCGTCTTCTCGAGAAACACCCAACAGAATATTACCAAACTTGGCACATTTGTTAATTTTATGTGTGTTTACAAGTGTCCTGTGCGGAGTCAATAAAGAAGTGAAGGAAAATAACAACAACAACAAAAAACCAAATCCAATCTTGGCCTTTTATATACAAACCCGGGGACCACAGACAACAATCTAAAGGGGAAAAACACACAAAATTACGCGCCCAATGAGTTCGACCGAATGCGAGTGAAGCAATTTCTGTCTGAAATTGTTGCAATGCACCCGCAGTATTGGTCGCGGGTAGTATTGGTCTCTTCGACAAACCCAATTCCGTACGCATCTGATTCAATGGTAGGTATGTGTCGCTCAACTATGAGACGACTTGATAACTTGAAAAGGTAGGCCATGTATTTTTGCTATCCTGAATTTTGAGGAAAATATGACGGGAATCGAGGAAATAAACTTATCAAAGAAAGATTTTTTATTAGATCTACATGAAATAATATTTTCTTTTGTAAAAAATATTTTGTTGGGCCGCGCTGAAAAGCTTTAAAAACAATAGTGCTGCATACCCTTCCGACTCCGGGATAAAAACCATGCCCCTTTCAAGTTAAATGGGCAATCTCGTACTGCATTTGGATTGCTAAAAGCGCCAGAATTGCAAAGACTATCGGTCACTGTCGAAGGATTAAAAGTCTGAGTAATGATTGTCGGAGTAATAAGTGTCGGAGTAATGACTGTCGGAGTATTGAGTGTCGGAGTAATGACTGTCGGAGTATTGAGTGTCGGAGTAATGACAATATCCCAAATAAACTATTTCATCTGTTGGATGCCAACATCTTGTTTCCCCTTTGTTCTTTCAAGAACCATAAATTTCTTAAGAAACAAATTATCCAAAAACTGGGACACGTTTTGTAGAAGATATCCCTCTCAACATTTATATATCAAATTCAAGTCCTTAGGGGCACCCATAAAGGTGCTAATTTTCATTTAAGTTCATAATTTTCATGTAAATTAAACATGCAAAATTGCCACAAAACTATATATCCCACTTCTGGTCCCTGTCAATATGCAATAAACCTTCAAATCCCAATGGGAACACCTCAGAAGTGACCTTACATCTTTAATTGATCAGAGGAACCACACAGTTTGTGTGTTAATACACTTAAAGCTATCATTTTTGCATTATTTGTGCACTGTCCATCCCTAAACAGCACTTCTTTGGCATTTTGGCGGCAGTTCGACGTCACAAGTCTGACCCACATCTGGAAGCTAGCAAGTTAATATGGACAAGCTCCTCCTCATTCCAGATAAAACAAACACAGGGGTGACAAGTTACATTTTGTGATCATTAACAAGACCATATAATAACATCAAAATAAACAGATCCATCTTTTTTTACCAAGAGGATGTTATTAATTCATGTTTCTTCATTTTATGCAATAGTATAAATAAAAAGTAAAATTATTACACCCCTTCTGAAAATAGACTCTTCCAAAACAGACTTTTGAGAAATCAAATTTGTCCTACAATCTACATATATCTTTTGTTTTGAGTAAAAACATCTTTAAAAAATGCCTAAAGTTCCAAACAGGAGACCATCCCATATATAATTGTAGATATAAAAAATATAAAATGAACTAATTTTACCACATGCTATTGCTTACATAATTTAATAATCAATTTACTCCTTAGTGATGCAAGATAATGACAGTAGGATTTTTTTTAAAA
>MJUT01054116.1:79325-89622 GCA_002080005.1 Gigantidas platifrons | reverse complement strand
TAACAACGGACGCCAGACAAAAAACGAAAATATCTCTATGAAAGAAAATCAATTACAGAAAGTCATGTCCATTCTAGAAATGAAATGTCTTAATCCTAGATGACCAGCATCACTTAACTCGGTCATAAAAGCATGACATACAAAATGTACACTACACGTCCGAGAAGACATATCGCTCCACTCGGACACTTTTATCCTGATTCCGAGCCAACGATATATCACACTGGAAGAGAACACGCTAATCTCTACATCACCGATGCGATTTAGTTATTACCATTTGTAATAAGCGTCGAATGGAAAAGGCAAACGATATTATTGAGCAGGAACTGCCAAATAAGAAATGGATACATCCAAACAGTTAGCATTCAACTCAAGATGGTATAAAGATACCAGTCTGTTGTGGGTTCAATTTTTTTTAGAGATTATTCTAATCGACCTGCATGGGTCGCTTTGATCGGTTGTTGGTTGGCTAACGTCCAGGGGGAAATATATTTCGTGTATATTTCAGGACCAGAACAAGTTCAACAATATCATAAACAGATAGGACTACAACAAATGTGGAAGAGAATGGAAAACCAGAGCAAAGACCTTTGACTGCTATTGCAAAGGTATAGAGAGTTGTGAAGGGGCAAACAATTTTGTACATTGCATTGGCTATTGTTGCTACACTTGTTCTGCTTAGAAATCTACAAAAGCGATTATCAACGCGATTAACGTACAGGGAGCGTGAGTGATTTGGGAGGGGGGGGTTTGTTTTTTGCTTTTCCATTGTACTATGTATTGTCTGGCATTTGGCCTTAAGCATCGATCAATCAATCAATCAATCAATCAATCAATCAATCAATCAATCAATCAATCAATCAATCAATCAATCAATCAATCAATCAATCAATCAATCAATCAATCAATCAATCAATCAATCAATCAATCAATCAATCAATCAATCAATCAATCAATCGAGTTACGACTTCTGATTATCCCTTTGGTGTCTTCTAACTGTTTTAAGCGGGTAACGAATCCAATTATACATTTGAATAAAATTGACTTGGAGGAAAAATAACTTCGATATTGACCAATTCTATATAGATATTGAACTTCGTTGATGGCAGTACCACATTGCTGGTGTAGTGGTTATCGTGTTCGCCTCCAGTGCGGTAGATCGTGAGTTCGAGCCCCTCTCGGATCAACCCAAAGACTATAAAATTGGTATTTGTTGCTTCACCACTAAGAACGCAGCATAAAGGAGAAACAACAAAGACGGTTTGGCTCGGAATCTTGTTTCAGTAAGCTAGCACTATAAAAGACCAACTATGTATTGGTCTAGTACAGAGCGGACCTCGTCATCATCTCATTGAACATTAACTTGATTTTCGCCATGATATAGCTGAAAAATTGCTGAGTTGGTATTAAATAACAATCACGCACTCCTTGATGGGCTGGAGTATCCCAGACGACGAAAAACGAGGATGGCGAGACACAAACGTTACTGTAGAAACAGAAACATAAAAATTGTAATTAAAAACAGTTAAGGAAGATATGTGTATTTTCTGTCTGCCTCCAATTGTATACCTACATATTTAAAATTTGGTTGGCATTCAAGTGAGTGATTGCTGTTAAACGCCAACTCCGCTATTTTCAGCTATATATCATTGCGAGAACAAGTTAATTTTAGATAGACATGTCGCCCCACTTGGACACAATATCATGATTCCGAGTCAACCAGTCTTTGCTCTTTCTCCTTAATGCTGCCTGCTAAGCGGAGAAGCAACAAATACCAATTTTATAGTCTTTGGTTTGACCCGATCAGGACTCGAACCCACTATCTACCTCACTGAAGGCGAGCACGCTAACCATCACACCACTACGAAAGCCCAGAAGGATCATTCGAGATTCAAGATTCGAAATTCGAGATTCAATATCTGAAATTCGAAATTCGAGATTCGAAATTCAATATCTAAAGCAACCAATCAAGAGAAAGCTTTTAAATTAAGAATTGTTAATGGCCAATGAAATGTCTTTTAGCATAATTTCATACAGAACAAACTAGAAGGGGAAAAAAACCTTTTCATTATATGAAATAAGTTCATTCATAAACTGAAATAAAGGAACAAACAAACTAAAATCAATAATAAATAATTGAAAACAACAGGTAGGTTTGTTTGTTTATAAACTGCACTAGTCCATTGCAGTTGAGAATGTTGAAATATGCAATGTAGTACATTATGCTTTTTCAAATGGTTATTTATTTTGGGGGTCCCAATGGAATATATGTAAGAAGAAGAAGAATTAAGAAGAATGTTATTGTCCAATAGAGGGCCCACAAGGGGCAAAGTCATTACAGTGATTCATAAACAATAACATTAACAATTATAAATATATGTATATATGATAAAATATCATTATTGTGTAGCTAGAGTTCAAGTTTTTGTCAATTCCATCATTTCATCTGGAGATATCTTATTACATTCGAAGATATTATTATACACTTCTGCCAAGTTTATTGGAATGTTAAGTTATTTACAAAGACAGTCTATGAAACAAGCTAGTTGAGAGAGAAATCTCTTATCTTGCCCCCTCTTTGTCCAATTATAAAATGCTGATAAAGCTGTCATCATCTCAATGTGACCTCTGTGTCATAACATCTGCATTGAAAGTGAGGGGTTTTCCTGGTAATAATTGTGTATACTAACAAGATATATTTATAGCATTGTACATTCGTATGATTGAAACAAAGATTGCAAAACAAAGAAATATTTCACTGATCTTTTAATATTTTAACACACTTATTAAGTAAATATTTTAGGTAATTTTAAACTAAAATAAGTAAATATTTATAGATTTTTTAATTCGTTAATATTGTCTCGTATTAAGGTAGCACAACAGTCTGATTTTTTCACTCCAATCAAGAGTCTTTGAAGGTTCATATCTCAGCAAGTGCTTGATGGATTTTTAAAATTCAAGATTCATCTTGTAGCTAAAAAGTGACTTTATCTATTTAAATTAATTTATATAATATGCAGTTAATAATAAAAAAAAGTTATGGCTAATAAAATACAAAAAATGCACTGTATCAGCTTGGATAAAAATACTAGTAGCACATTCATGTCAACACCCACTTAAATTTTGTTTTCAGCCCTTTATACACAAGCTACAAAACCGTGTCTCAGATTTTTGATATATGTCTCCAATCCTTAAATAAACGGGGTCGTCTCATTACTCCGACAGTCATAACTCCGACAGTTATTTCTTCCGACACTCATAACTCCGACAGTCATTACTCCGACACCCATTAATACTCCGACCATGCACCCCGGACTGTATCATCATATCCTATCTAATCGCAACTCCAAACAACTATAGGATAATTGCACGGAGTGGATATTGAAAATATGATCACGAGTGCCGCAAAACGCATCAGATTAAACGAGTGTGCGGAACTTTCTACGCGCACGAATGCGCTTCGGCATGAGTGATCATATATTCAATATTCACGACGTGCAAATGATCATTATATTTATTTCATTGACGAAAATAAAAGATATAGTCGAAAATTTAGATGAACTATGTTTTCAGTGTTTTCACCAAACTTGGCACAGTTGTTCCAAAGGTCTTATTTAAGTTGTGTTACTTTGTTTCGGATTTGTCTAAAACATGGCTGTCATGAAATTCTGATTGGCCCATTTTCAGGAATCTTCTTCTTGAGAACCACTAAACGGATTTGAATGAAATTTGGTGTGAATGTTTCTATGAAGGTCCTTAACAAGTTTTGATAGTTTTTGGGCCATTTATGAATTTGAAAATGACCACTTGTGAAGGTCAACATTTTATTGAAAATCTATGGGAAACAATATTTTCATCATCTTCTCGAGAAACACCCAACAGAATATTACCAAACTTGGCACATTTGTTAATTTTATGTGTGTTTACAAGTGTCCTGTGCGGAGTCAATAAAGAAGTGAAGGAAAATAACAACAACAACAAAAAACCAAATCCAATCTTGGCCTTTTATATTCAAACCCGGGGACCACAGACAACAATCTAAAGGGGAAAAACACACAAAATTACGAGCCCAATGAGTTCGACCGAATGCGAGTGAAGCAATTTCTGTCTGAAACTGTTGCAATGCACCCGCAGTATTGGTCGCGGGTAGTATGGGTCTCTTCGACAAACCCAATTCCGTACGCATCTGATTCAATGGTAGGTAGGTGTCGCTCAACTATGAGACGACTTGATAACTTGAAAAGGTAGGCCATGTATTTTTGCTATCCTGAATTTTGAGGAAAATATGACGGGAATCGAGGAAATTAGATCTACATGAAATAATATTTTCTTTTGTAAAAAATATTTTGTTGGGCCGCGCTGAAAAGCTTTAAAAACAATAGTGCTGCATACGAAAAAAAACCCTTCCGACTCCGGGATAAAAACCATGCCCCTTTCAAGTTAAATGGGCAATCCCGTACTGCATTTGGATTGCTAAAAGCGCCAGAATTGGAAAGACTATCGGTCACTGTCGAAGTATTAAGAGTCGGAGTAATGATTGTCGGAGTAATAAGTGTCGGAGTAATGACTGTCGCAGTATTGAGTGTCGGAGTAATGACTGTCGGAGTATTGAGTGTCGGAGTAATGACAATATCCCAAATAAACTATTTCATCTGTTGGATGCCAACATCTTGTTTCCCCTTTGTTCTTTCAAGAACCATACATTTCTTAAGAAACAAATTATCCAAAAACTGGGACACGGTTTTGTAGAAGATATTCTTCTCAACATTTATATATCAAATTCAAATCCTTAGGGGCACCCATAAAGGTGCTAATTTTCATTTAAGTTCATAATTTTCATGTAAATTAAACTTGCAAAATTGCCACAAAACTATATATCCCACTTCTGGCCCCTGTCAATATGCAATAAACCTTCAAATCCCACTGAGAACACCTCAGAAGTGACCTTACATCTTTAATCGATCAGAGGAACCACACAGTTTGTATGTTGATACACTTAAAGCTATCATTTTTGCATTATTTGAGCACTGTCCATCCCTAAACAGCACTTCTTTGGCATTTTGGCGGCAGTTTGACGTCACAGGTCTGACCCACATCTGGAAGCTAGCAAGTTAATATGGACAAGCTCCTCCTCATTCCAGATAAAACAAACACAGGGGTGACAAGTTACATTTTGTGATCATTAACAAGTCCATATAATAACATCAAAATAAACAGACCCATCTTTTTTTACCAAGAGGATGTTATTAATTCATGTTTCTTCATTTTATGCAAATGTATAAATAAAAAGTAAAATTATTACACCCCTTCTGAAAATAGACTCTTCCATAACAGACTTTTTAAGAAATCAAATTTTGTTCTACAATCTACATATATCTTTTGTTTTGAGTAAAAAAATCTTTAAAAAATGCCTAAAGTTCCAAACAGGAGACCATCCCATATATAATTGTAGTTATAAAAAATATAAAATGAACTAATTTTACCACATGCTTTTGCTTACATAATTTAATTATCAATTTACTCCTTAATGATGCAAGATAATGACAGTAGGATTTTTTTAAAAACATTTATATATATATATGAACTTTCAAAAACTGCAATAAAAAAAAATCATTACAAAATCATACTAGTAATTAGAGTGTGTTTATTAATGGCTGGATATTGATTGTTTTATATGTATATATTTTTATTATGATGATGATGTGAAACTTTAATAAACAATTTTCTTATATATTTTTTCTTATGTATATATAGCATCATCATATAAATCAGGCGCACGTTTAATACAAAAAAAAATAAATAAAAAATAAAAAACAACCCCATACACTACACTATTAAACGCGCCTGTGTCATATTAGATTTCTATTTTCATTCAGAAAGACTAGTGTAGTAATTTATAGTTCATTCAGATGACTATATTTAATTTGAAACTGATCAAGTTACAGTTGTGGTGGCTGTAGAAGTTTATTTAATTGAGAGGTAATTGGTTTAACATATAAAAAAGGATAGAGAGGTGAGAGGTGACAATTGCGTAGTCAACAGTGTGAGGGTGGGGAGGGGGGGGGGCAAAACTATGTTTGCCACCACGTTTTTGGCCACTATTAAAAAAATCTGAATGTTTACCATGAGAGTAAAAATGTTCAGGAAAAATAGGTGTAAGAGTATGTTTCGACGACAGGAATGACTTTTTTCTTGCTTGTTAGTTTTGAAAAGTACATGAATTTATAACGCAATTAACAAATGCAAATTTCTTTGTTCAAATATAATACTTTGAAGTAAGAAGAATTTCGTAGCTATGCAAATAAATATATAATCTATTGCAGATGAACGTGACTGATGATCAATTTATCATTAGCTAGCACCATTCGTCGTTTTCCTGTTTCTCCAATACAATTTCGTCCATCTGGTTGAACTGCCATAGGGGATCATTTTTTTTAAATTATGTTAGGGAGTTGTAGTGATGGAATTGAAGAGCAAAATACGCTTTACCCCCNCCCCCACCCCCTTTTTTTCCAGATAAGACCAAATTATTTACCAAAGTCGATTTATTTCTGCAATGTACACAATCAAGGATTTACTACATATATCCTTGACACAATTAAGGTAGCACCAGAGGTAAAATGGCTTTTTTAATCAAATTTGCTTTTCTTGCATTTTTCAATAGATATATATGTATACTAACATATTACATCAAAGAAATGTCAGTATATTATCCAATTAATGTGTAATTAGCTAATTTATATATGTAAACAAAAGCACATGGTCAAATCTGTTTTTATCTAAATAACAAGGAGGAGCTTTTCTATCAATCAGTGGTGTAATATAAACCAGGGGCCGGTAACAAGAAGCTATCTTAAGCCTTAAGATGATCTAAAGGTATTCTTAGCATATAAGAGTGTAACAAGAAACAATCTTAATATGATTGACAGCCCTTAAACAGGCATGTCTACGAAATGTCTACGATTTAATCTTAATGCATCTCTTTGTTTAGTCTTAAACTGTTTCTGTAACTGGAAGCCTTCGTAAATCTTAAGACACCCTTAAAGAACACTTAGCTTGATCTTGACTATTTATAAGTGTAACAAGACAACATCTTAGTATCCAAAGATAATTGTAACTTTACGTATGGGTCATACCACACATAGTGCTAACCATCTCTTCAAAATGGCACTGATGCTTCACATTCTCAGACAGAGAAATCGAGCAGATGATATTCCGAGGCGTTTATTTCGTGACAGAAATAACCAATTGGACTACCTCAGTGACGAATCTATCATGAAAAACTACAGACTCGACAGAGAAAGTATATATAGCATTTGTCAGGATCTGGAACAAGACCTTTAAAGATTTAATAAACTNCTTAATGCATCTCTTTGTTTAGTCTTAAACTGTTTCTGTAACTGGAAGCCTTCGTAAATTTTAAGACACCCTTAAAGAACACTTAGCTTGATCTTGACTATTTACAAGTGTAACAAGACAACATCTTAGTATCCAAAGATAATTGTAACTTTAAGTATGGGTCATACCACAATTAGGGCTAACCATCTCTTCAAAATGGCACTGATGCTTCACATTCTCAGGCAGAGAAATCGAGCAGATGATATTCCGAGGCGTTTATTTCGTGACAGAAATAACCAATTGGACTACCTCAGTGACGAATCTATCATGAAAAACTACAGACTCGACAGAGAAAGTATATATAGCATTTGTCAGGATCTGGAACAAGACCTTTAAAGATTTAATAAACTAACCGATCGCATTCAATACCCGTTTCTGTTCAAGTTATGATAGCGTTAAGGTACTACGCTAGCGGTAGTTACATGAGTGTTATTGGGGACGCTCATGGGGTAAGCAAAATGACTGTTTCGTGCTGTGTTAATCTTCGCATAACTTGTCAAAGTATGTGCAGTTTCCTATGTCAGCAGAAGAGCAGCAAAGATTGAAATACGACTTTTATGACATTAAGGAATTTCCCCTGCTTATCGGGGCTGTTGACGGGACATTGATTCCAATAAAAGCTCCATCAGTTGACGAGCACCTTTCTTGCCACTTTTTTATTGCCAAAACGGCATATTTAATATATTATTTTCTACTCAAACGAAGATACATGTACATGTATCATGTGTGATGTCTTATAATTCAAGATTTGTCCAGTAAATTTATATATTGTATATACATCCTTATCTTGCATCAGACGACAACGAACTTGCATGTATATATATATATATATATACATGCATACGTTTTGGTAATTGTGTTTTTTATAAGTATATTCTAGGCAATATATGTTTTGTCCTTTTATGACTATCTTAAATTTTTGCAGAAAACTTCATAAGTTTACTACTTGTGTCTTGTTCATTTGTCTTTATTTTCTGTGACAATAAAATATAGATTCATTCTCACGGAACCACGACAATTGCTGTCGCAGATAATAAAGGACATCTCTAGTACCAACTAGTTTACTCCGTTGATTACTTTTTTTTCTGCATAGAATAACAGTTTTCTCACGAATAGCAACTTCCTAGAGACCAGAAATGACTACGTGAATAGAAATTAGAAAATTTGTGTAAAAGGGGGTACGAAATGTCGATACATTTATAATCAACGGGACTTTTAGTTACATGCTTATTAAAGTCTAAAGTAGTATTGCATTGTTACATAGGATGCAAAATAACACACAAGGGGTCCAAAGGTGTACTTTTTAACCCATAAATATTTAGTAAAATCTAAATAACTTCAAATTCACCTAAAAAGATAACCAAAAATACAAGAATTCTAATTTACAGGACCTAATCTACGTGACAATTTTTTTTTTCAAAATGCAGTATTCACTAAATATTAAGCCATAAGGTCACATCAAGCCATTGTTATCAAAGCTGAGACTTCTCAAAATTCGTTTGTTGGCTTTGTGCATTTGTTTTTCACAATGTGGTCAGCGAGGCATGCGTTTCAAACATGTATATGTAGCTTGATTGGATTAGTTACTTTGTTTTGTATTTAATGTGTTGTTTTGGTAACAATCCTTTGTATATGGATTTCAAACCAATTTTTTTCAATACCTTGGCTTGTGTGTGCTTTAACTTTCCTACCGTTATTATATACCATATATACAAAAGACTGCTCAGACGTGCTAATGTGGGTCACGGGTCACTGTGAGTAGCATGTGTAGTCACGTGAACAGATACGGTGTTGAAAAAACTGTTGATACTCATACAATATTGATAAATGCAATACAATTTTATGTTTGTCTTCAAGAAATATGATAGACAAAACCATGTGTGAAGTTTTATGACGAAATATCTCCGATTTCTATGTAAATTTACGAGTGGAAAAGGAGAAACATCCACAGGTAATTTTAGCGATGTATTTTTATCTTGGACAATAATGAGCGTCCTGATTGGATGACCGATTTAAAACACACTGACTCCGCATGGTTTAGCAAGGTTACTCAGGTCAATAGTTTATAAATATAGAATCTTGACAATGTAAAATTCATGTAAAAGAAATCTATGTTATATTTATTCATTAGTTTGATTCTGGAATATTGTTGATCATTGATTTAAACAAGAAAAAAGGGGGGTGAATTTTATTTATGAATTTTACAGTTAAATAATTGTTATGTTTCGACAGTTTAAAGAGAAAAATAAAAAATTGTTGTATATTATGAATAAAGCTGTTTCAAGGGGATGTAGTTGAGATAATAGTATTATACTATATTTAGGACTTCATTATTCTGCAATATGTACATTAGCTTGGTATTCCTGACATTTCGTAGAGCTCAATGACAGAAGTGTCAGCTTGCCCTTATATTATTAATCCTTTTCATGATATGAAATTAATTTAATATATAATAATCAGAAAAGAAATGCGTGGCATATTTTGGGAAATTGCTCTTTAAATTAGAGGAATGTCTCTGGAGCAGAATCAAAGGGTGGTCAGTTAAAATTAATGAACTGAACAGATGAAAGGAGAAGGGAGGGTCCTATTACTACTGTCGTGCTGATTAGATGTGTGAAGAGAACTAATAGGGTTATTTTTACCATTTCTATTTCATATATATCTACTGAAATATTATCCATCTCTAATGAATCATATGGTGTAGAATTTCTTATTTAAATTCAAGTTATTTGTGAAAGAATAACGAACACTTTTATAAAGGGTAGTTCTTGGAAGAATTACAATGAACCCTTTATTAGCTAAACACAAATCCGGATATAATTATCATAACATTTGTATGTACTATTTTCTATTTATATGGTTTACTTAATATTTGGTGACTTTATTATTTAAAAAAAAA
>MJUT01054116.1:43544-71211 GCA_002080005.1 Gigantidas platifrons | reverse complement strand
AATTAAAAAATGTAACTGAATTTCAAATTAACTGTAATGGTCATATAATAAATTCACAAAATAGTGTTAAATATTTAGGCATTGACATTGATCAAAACCTGTCTGGCGAAAAAACAGCTAACTCTATTATTAAAAAGGTTAATTCCCGGTTGAGGTTTATGTATAGAAAGGCAAATTGTCTATCTGCCGAAACGCGGAAAACTTTAAGTATGGCACTTATTCAATGTCATTTTGATTATTCTTGTTCCTCCTGGTACGCTGGTATAACTCGTGCTTTAAAAAACAAACTGCAAGTGGCACAAAACAAAACAGTTAGATTCATCAAAAGCATGGGCCCAAGAACTAGTATAAAGCAAGCTGAATTATCTAGTCTAGGATTTTTAAATATTGAAAACAGAGTAAAACAGCTTCGATTGAACCATGCTCATAAAATCTATTATGATACATGTCCTTCTTATTTGAAAAATAATTTCATCAAAATTAATGAACATCATGCCCATAATACTAGATCAAGTCAGATTAATTATGTTACACCAAAAATTAAAGGCATCGAATCAACAACATTTTACTACAATGGAATCCATGATTGGAATTCTCTACCCGATTCGATCAAATCCATCAATGATTTGCAAAGATTTAAAAAAAGAAGATAAGTGCCACCTGATACATACCAGTGAAGAACGGGAAAGACGTGTCATATCATAATAATGACAATTATATATACATATATATTTTCATAGATAATGTACTTATTTTAAAATTAAGTAATCCCTCTACCCGCTCATGTTGATCTTTTAATGTCCACTTGAACTTTAAGCTGATACTTATAAAGGACCCCATTGGAAATAAGCTGAATGGCTTTCATGGGCTATCCTTGGTGAGAAAGTTCTCAGCAGCTACAATTGGTGGATTGTAGTTTCAGTTAAAGATGGCAGTTTTATGTTTTATTTTTAACTTAACGAGAAATTTTTAAACACTTGTGTATGATGTTGAAATTTTTAAACCTAAATATATTTTACCTTACCTTTACCTTATCTGCTGGTCACATGAGCCCTTATATGGACATGTCCCTTGTTATTCACTCATGCTGATTTATAGCAAATTTTAAATTAACACTTAAAACAATGATACCAAAATCAAATAAATGTTAATTTCGTGAAAGTATAATTTATATAAATATATAAATTAAATAATATTCTTTTTTAATACTTGTTTTCTTCCAAAAATTAAACAATTCATATACAACGTTAATTTCTTATATGCAAATTAGATAAACATTTTTTTCATGTTGAAAACAAAATAGAACCACACTATTGGAAATCTGACCACATTATAGAGGAAATTCCAAAAAATATTATAAATTTAGACAGTGATAGTGACACTGATTCACGGGGGATCATGACAGTGAGGGTGAACCTAATGATATGTACTGGTCAGAATAAACAACGTTTTCAGGTAATTTTGTTTTCTATTATTAACCTCTATGCACACAAAGGGAAATGGGTAGTTTGCATGTACTTTAAATGCTCCACAATCAGTTATGTAATAATGTATCATCATTATTGATTTTTACCTGAACAGATGTACATCTAATTTGAATATTGTCCATATTTGATATGGTCAGTATGTAAACATCTGATATAACATGCTAATGATGGAATCAACTGACTTGATGATTGCCAATACTGACCACATGTTGCTGTTCATTTCAGTAGTACTTACTCCCATGTTTGTTACATGACTATGGCAAACTTTTTTACACTGTAATGGATTTTTTTGAAAAATTCACTGTAATACGTATTAGTCAGTCCTTAATATAAATGTAATTAAAAAGAAAATCTGACAACCCATTGATTTTTTAGGAATTTTTTCACCTATTTTCAGAGTCACCAAACAGACTATACTGTATTGTAATTTCAAATTTGTAAATATATATTCATTGTCTCGAAAGTCTATAAAGGATGGTTATTTGGTTTGTTTTAAGAATGTAATAAAATGTAAATATATATATTACGGATTTAGTTTGTTACACAAATTTTCATTGGTTGTTCAACCAGGAATGTCAGCATATATTCGGAAAACAGACGGGGTATATATTTCAGCCTTCCAAAAAACAATAGAATAACAACATGGCCGACAAAAACATTCACGCTTCACTGAATCAATAGCATAATATTGAATAATAAATGTATATTTACCCAATTAATTGCTGTTTTTACACTCAAAACGGCTGCATGAACAAAACTATATTACTATAGTTAATTCCGTCACAAAACACCAGATCGATTCATCAAACTCCTAATCCTGACCTATGTTCCACGGCTGTATACATAACAAACTTGAAAATCATGTGCAATAAACAAGCTAAGGTGTGTTAAACGTTGCGCCTTGAACACTTTCGAAGTAACGGAACAACACCAACTTTTTGTTAGACGTTAACATTTAATTATTGCAAACCCGTTTCCTTCATGAGACACATGAAATATAACGTGACGCATATTTTGACGTCATCGTAGAAAGAACGTCATACAGTCGGGAAGCCAGTGACACAGGAGAGTTCCATCTAAAAACAAAGTCACGTGACTTCGCGTCATTTTTTATGAAAAATCACGTTCAACCCTTCGGTTAAAATACGTCGGTTTACAATAAATACGTACGCTTGAAATCAATTAAAATATCCGGAATATGTCTATGAATAAATAGAAATTTATTGCATCACCTCAGTTTTTATTTATATAGTGCACAAACATCGAATTTTGCTACTTGAAGTGGACTCATTTTCAAAACAAATGTTCTACACCCACCTTGGTCGATCGACCATTTGCCAAACATCGAAATTCATTGTCTTTCGGAACATATCGGTGGTGTTTCTTAACATCAACAATAAACGACACACAAGCGTACATCCGAAAGAGGATATATCATTTGGGAAAGGGGGGTATATTTTTATGTCTTTTTTTAATTTTCTTGTATTAATACCGTATTTTTCACTTTAATTGAATTATTTTTATTCCAATATTGTTTTAAACAATATGCATTTGTAATTTAGACTGGGGAATTACTATTTATCATCACTTAAATTTAAAAAAAAATCATCTATGATACTAGATTTGTTGAAAGCACAGGGGATGTAGGTTCAATTTAATTTAATTTAATTTCAATACAACAGGTACAAGATTATATAAAATTATTTGATAGAAAGAAAGAAATGTGTGGAAAAAATAAAAGCATGTAAACATAAATTAGGAAAAAATATGAAAATATTAAGAAAAAAAAACATGGAAAAAAATGAATGAATTTTTTTAAATCTAAAAAAACTGAAACCTTGGGACAAAAAAGGGGCATAAAAATTGTATTCAGATATCTTAGGTTGTAATAATTCTTTCACCAGGACATTCACAAAACTTGTTCAACAACTTGTTTCTTGTTCAAAATATCTAAAAGAAATTGAAAAGCTTGAGATCTTGTTTCAGCTCTACTTTCTGACCTAGAAAATGTGTTACAACTGTTATAACAATATGTAGGACAATATAATTTATCTTTTGGGCCAAATTCTTTACAGAAATTTTATTCATTCTTGAAATATTTAAGAACAAGTCATGGTTTTCAATTGAAATAAACATTTTGACTTTCAGATGAAGTTTTACAAATTACACAATCAAAAAGTTCTTTTCTGAATGACTAAATATAATATTATAATGTTTATGACACAAGGTGTCTTGAAAACTCTGATCCTTGTCTAAAAATATGTCACTTATGCACATATCAAATACTGTTTGAAAATATAATGTTCAATAATACTGGTTGAAAATATTATGTTTCAATACTTAGTGTCATGTCCACTCTTTTTTTCATAAATCAAAATGGTTTAAGAAAAAAAAACAGGGTTTTTTTTCATCTTCAACACTCTTACTTCCATTAGGAAATAATTTTTTTGTACCTTTTTATTAACTGGCTCATCAATTTCAAGCAGACTATTTTCAGTGGACATAGAATACAAAGTTTGAACTTAATTTCACATTTCTTACAAATACAATACAGAAATGTTAAATTTCTTTTTACAAACAAACAAAATTCAGGAGCATCTGAAACTTTCTGAATTAAATGAATGTATCAGTTAGAGGAGATATCCTGTCCACAATTATACCCAAAGGGCCTGCATTTGTTTAATGATGTACTTTTAAATAATCGGAATGCTGGTACATTTTTTTAATTCATGAATTTTTTAGAAAAAAAAAACATATTTTATATTATTTTTCAAACCTGTATGAATATTCATGTTCTAAACTCAAAACTTGGTACTTTATATAATTTCGCTAAAGATAAATTATGTGACAGTTTTATGAGTTTCTGGAATAAAAATAAACAAGATATTTTGAATGGTAACAACAGTAAGCTTGATACTTATTATTCTCTTAAAAATTGCTTTGATAGAGAAAAATACTCAGATAAATGATTTTAAAACCCGCCAGTCTTTATGCAAGTTGAGAATCGGCACTCATTCTCTGAGAAAAGGCTCGATACGATCAAAATAGACTGGACAGATCTGAACGTTTATGTCAATATTGTTCTTTAGAAAAGATAGAAAATGAACAACATTTCCTTTTAGAGTGTCCTTTATATAATACTTTGAGACATGATTTTATTGAAAAAGTTGAAAGTCACTGTTCAACTTTTCCTCTTTAAATAATTCTTCTAAATTTATTTGGCTTTTAACCAATGAAAACTTAACTGTTTTAAAGGAACTTGGTTCATATATAAGTAAATGTTTAGAAATCAGAAGTTGAAGTCTTTTATTGAGCTAGCTGAATATTTTGGTAATTCAGATCAAACTAGATATTTATGAATTAATGAACATTGGTCATTGTTGCATTGATTTATTATTATTATTATAATGTGTATGGTTTATTAATTGTTATTGAATTGGCTCTGACCTGACTGTGTTGTATAGTCATAATATAGCTTTTTTTTTGCATTGAAGTCCAATCATTGAAATCATTGTATGTATTTGATTTTTTGCCCTTTATGGACCCATTAATTTGGTAATAAAAATCACAGGTGCCAGACGAGTTTTTTTAATGCACCTATAGATACATATATACTAACAAGGGTACCAACTCAGCACGAGGCATAATAGTTAATCAACGACAACCTGTTGCGGAATCCTACAATAACGCCAGTACACAACACCGCCACTACGGTCAGTGTTCACAGCTAGCACAGTACATTATTACAACGTTGGATTAACGTGAATCATCATAGTTGACTTTTATTACTTATCCAGCAACTGACTGTATAAAGTGGCTGAAAAATGGATCCAAGTGAAAACGATAAGCCAGCTGAAGAGGTCCTGAGCCAGGACAGTGATCTTACATCACGTGTCCGTAGTCTCACAGAAAGGGGGACATAACTTTACGTATCACAACGACAAAAGCATAGCGAAACACTTCAATCATTCTGGATTAAATGTGAATCCTTTATTCAGGACATTAGTCAAGTGTCTATGGACATTAACACGCTGATGACGCTCCAAGAGCAAATAAATGTGTCTTACGAACAGTACCGTCGACAATCCGACATCTATATGGAGTTTTTGAGATCCTGCCGGACAAAAGACAGCATAAGTGATATAGAAGCTCTCAAAGAAATATATTCAAGACGGCAGAATCTGATAGACACGTCCCTTAAAAGAATAAGAGACTTTTGTGTGTCCCTCTCCGAGACGACATCTATGAAGTCTTTCAGGTCAAAGGCGACTACTCGCCACAGCAGGAGTGATTCTGGCACCGCAAGTACAGCCAGACAGAAACGTGCCAAAGCAGAGGCAGCAAAGGCAAAAATTGCTTTCGCTGAGCAACAAACACTCATTAAAAGCCAACAAGCTTCAATGCAAGCCGAGCAGGTACAAATGGAGGCGAAATTACATGCTGAGCAAGCACAAATGGAGTCAAAGATAAAAACTGAAAAGGCTAAGATCCAAGCTACAAATGCTGCCCTCGAGGTCGATCTCGATTTATTAACAACAAAGGGAGAAGCCGCCGCTGCAGAGGCAGAAGCTCTCGCCTTAGAAGAGGACGAAAATAGAAGCCAGGATCTTGAGGGCGAACTATCATTGCCCAAAATGGACTCAAGCGAACGTGTTCAAAACTACGTCAACCAACAAGCTGAACCGGAAGTGACAAAAACCAACACCTTGAAGGACAACCTTCATGCATCAATTACAGCTAGCATTCTGCTGCCACTGCCCACAACTACATCCGCTACGCTAACTCGTCCAAAACTGCTGAACACATTTACTGCAACTGCGGCAAGGAATACGACGACATATCCGTATGGTCCACCATACTTTCCATCAAACTATGGAGCGCCAGTCCAGACATCAATGTTTTCTGAATCTGTTCACAATCTTGCTGAGCCACCAGTGATACCTCGTCTGGATAGCAACGCACCCATCTTTGTGCCCTCCGTCGATCATTTTTCAAGCTCGACATTTAAGAGACCTGACAATCATATGGACAGTAATCAAATGTCTGAAATGACTAAGTTTCTGTTGCGTAAGGACTTACTCTTCTCTCGCCTAACAACTTTTAACGACAAGGCTGAGTCGTGCCATGCCTAGAAAGCCAGTTTCAAAGGCATCATGGAGGACCTGCAGGTTTCGGTCGCTGAACAGATCGACCTTCTAGTGAAATGGCTGGGGACCGAGTCCTCGCCTCATGCGGTCAGCATCCGTTCCTCCAACGCAGGAAACCCCAAGCGAGGGCTACAACGTCTGTGGGAACGCCTGGATGAGCGCTATGGTTCACCTGAAATGGCGGAAGCATCTTTAAAGGCAAAATTGGCAAACTTCCCAAAGATGTCAAACAAGGACACTGAACGTCTTTACGAGCTGTCTGACATTCTGTCTGAGATTGAATCCTACAAAGAAGATAAGAAATTCCAATGTCTATTGGGATATTTTGATTCTTCTTCTGGAATCCGACCAATCGTGGCAAAGCTTCCGTACACACTACAGGAGAAGTGGACTTCAAGAGCTTCCAGCTACATCGAACGTTGTGGAGTGGCGTATCCACCTTTTGCAGAGTTTGTGAGCTTCATCAGGCAGATAAGTAAAACAAAGAACCATCTTGGATTCATGTACGATCTGGAGACTACAACTAACACGAAAACTATGGGGAAACAACAATTTCCTACAAAAGGAAAGATCAGTGTGAATAAAACCACCAGCTATCAGCATGACCAAAGTCAGAGACATGATGGAAATCTAAATTCGCTAGATAGATGCATTATCCACAAAACGAAACACTCACTAGATGAATGTAGAGGCTTCAGGGCGAAATCCGTAGAAGAGCGGAAAAAATTACTGAAGGAAAACAATATTTGTTACAAGTGTTGCGCTTCCAATGCACATAAAAGCAGAGACTGTAGTGTCACAATATCATACAAGGAATGTGGTAGCAAACAACATACTACAGCGCTTCACGTGACACAGCAGCACGGCGGGGAGCCAAGGAGCTCCGATAAATCACAATCTGTTTCCAATGTCAATTCTTCATGTACAGAAGTTTGTAATTCCTACAGTGGAAAATTCTGTGCAAAGATTCTGCAAGTTAATGTATTTCAAAAGATCAATCCGTCGGAGACTCATAAAATGTATGCCATTATCGATGACCAGAGTAATCGATCTCTGGCCTTACTAGCATTCTTTGACATGTTCAATATCTTAGACAAACCTGAAAATTACACACTTCTACTTGCTCTGGTAAAATTGCAACGTCTGGAAGACGAGGGAGAGGATTCGTTGTTGAGTCAGTACATCGTGACATTCACTTGAGTCTACCAACATTGATAGAATGTGACCACATTCCAGATAATAGAGATGAAATTCCAACTCCACAAGTTGTACAAAATCACTTTCACCTACATGATCTTGCTGGTACCTTCCAACCACTCGACGACAGCTGCCAGATCCTACTGCTCATTGGAAGAGATCTCCCTGTTGCGCATCACGTATTGGACCAGAAGGTGGATCAGACAGGGACCCGTATGCTCAGCAACTTAAACTCGGCTGGGTAATCGTTGGAGAAACATGTCTAGACAGACAGCACAAGTCTTCTCATTTGAGTGTCATGAGAACTCATGTCTCTACGTCGGGGAGACCATCGACTCTGCAGCCTTGTGAAAACCAATTTAAAGAAAAGGAGCAACTGTCCCGTAATGGGGAAATTGGAGTGCCGTGCAAGCCAGCACATACCCTGGAGTTCAATGTCGTTGAAAAGACCAAAGATGAGGACAAACCTGGAATGTCGCATGAGGACAAACAATTCCTAAAACAGATGAACTCTGAATTTAAGAGAGACTCGACAGGAAACTGGGTAGCTCCCCTACCGTTTCGTTCACCTCGACAATCTTTACCAAATAACAGGGAACAAGCTGTTCAACGGGCGAGATATTTAGACTCAAGTCTTAGGAGGAACCCAAAGAAAAGGGAGCACATGGTTGAATTCATGCAGAAAATTCTGGACAACAATCACGCTGAAGTTGCGCCACCACTAAAGAACAATGAAGAATGTTGGTATTTACCGTTATTCGGTGTATATCACCCAAAGAAACCTGACCAAATTCGAGGAGTGTTCGATTCCTCTGCAAAATTTAATGGAATATCACACAACAATGTTCTGCTGACAGGACCAGACTTGTCAAACAGACTTCTGGGTGTACTTCTACGTTTTCGAAGGGAAATGATCGCTGTAACTGCTGACATTCAGCATATGTTCCATTGCTTCATAGTGCAAGAAGACCGTCGCAATTACCTTCGATTCTTATGGTATAGAAATAACGATCCAGAACAGAACCTTATCGAATATTGGATGCGAGTTCACGTCTTCGGAAATAGTCCGTCGCCTGCCATTGCGACATTGGGACTTCGTAAGGTTGCCCAAAAAGCTGAATCGAAATATGGAAGTCATATCACACAATTCGTCGCAAAAGACTTTTATATCGACGATGGACTCATTTCGTGTGCCACGTCTGAGGAAGCTATCAATGTCATGAAAGACACTCAGGAAGCTTTAATGAAATTTGGGAACCTTCGTTTACACAAATTTGCATCAAACGACCCTAATGTAATGTCAGCCTTTCCATCCGACGACCTTGCAACAAGTCTGAAAGATCTCGACTTAGAATCGGACAATAAACCATTGTAGCGCAGTCTTGGTTTGAATTGGGACTTAAACAGTGACAACTTTCTGTTCCGACTATTATCCGACGACAAACCCGTCACACGAAGAGGAATACTGTCTACAATCAACAGCATCTACGATCCGCTAGGATTTCTGGCCCCTGTAATTTTTCAAGGTAAATTGTTATTGAGGAGATTAGTGTCTGAGACTGTAGATTGGGACGAGCCTGTGTCAGACGAAATAGCTACCGAGTGGGATATTTGGAAAAACACTCTGAAGGATATTGAAACGTTGAGAATACCACGGACATATGTGCCATATCTCAGCAAAACTCTAACAAAGGAACTTCATGTATTCTCCGACGCCTCAGAAAAGGCTATTGCCGCCGTGGCTTATTTACAAACCACCGACACAAGCGGCACTAAGCAACTTGGATTCGTTCTTGGAAAGGCAAAACTTGCACCTCCCAGGGAACATTCAATTCCTCGCTTGCAATTATGTGCAGCAGTTCTAGCTGTAGAAGTTGCACAGTTCGCACTGGAACAACTAGATTTAGAAATAGACAATGTAAAGTTTTACACTGACAGTAAAGTAGTTCTTGGTTACATAAGTAACGAGACAAGGAGATTCTTCGTATATGTAGGCAATAGAGTAGAACGTATCCGGAAGTTCAGCACCCCTAAACAATGGAACTATGTCCCCACGGATTGTAATCCAGCAGATTCAGCTACAAGGACACCCCAGGCTCATGAAATGCATAGTAGCAAATGGTTCCTTGGACCTACACGTTCTTTCTATTGTGAAAATGAGGAAACAAATAAAGAGCTACAGCAGCTTATAGAGCCAGACGGTGACCAAGAGGTACGACCTGCTATTAAAAGCGCAAAAACCGACACTGTATCTGAACCGAGATGTGATATTTGGACTCATCGTCTAGAACGATTCTCAGACTGGACGAGACTAGTGCGAACTATCGCATTCCTCAAACGATTTTCCCGTTTGCGTGGAACTAAATCAAACGACCTTAGTACAGATGTCGAAAGTTATCAAGAGGTCGAAGAGTATGTCCTGAAATGTGTTCAATCTGAAGCATTTGGAATGGAGATCGATCTAATTCGACAAGGAAAACCATTGAAGGGGAGTCCAATAGCTAACCTTAACCCCTTTTTAGATGAACATGGCATTTTACGAGTTGGTGGCCGTATTACTAACTCGGACTTGACACTTCGTGAAAAAAAACCCTTGATTATGCCAGGACGTCACCACATTGCAACTCTTTTAGTTAGACATTATCACAGTGACTATCATCATCAAGGTCGCCATATCACGAAGGGGTAGTCAGGGCTGCAGGATTTTGGATAATCGGATCAAAACGCTTGGTGTCATCCATTATTCACAAGTGTATTACCTGTCGTAAACTCAGAGGAAAAACTGAGCAGCAGATTACGGCAGACCTTCCTACCGACCGTGTTGAGCCATCACCTCCTTTTACTAATGTTGGAGTGGATGCCTTCGGACCATGGACAATAGTTTCACGCAGGACACGTGGTGGATACGCCAATTCGAAACGCTGGGCAATTATGTTCACCTGTCTGGTTACTAGAGCTGTACATATAGAACTTGTTGAGGAGATGAGCTCATCTGCATTCATAAATGCTGTCATCAGATTTACCTCCGTTAGAGGTAAAGTGAAGATATTCCGCTCTGATAGAGGTACAAACTTTGTAGGCGCTGTAGACGATTTGAAGATTGACGCTATCAACGTCGAAGATGGACCCTTCAAGAATCACTTATACAACTCGGGAACGGTGTGGAAATTCAACTCGCCACATTCATCTAACATAGGTGGAGCCTGGGAACGAATGATTCGTACTGCTCGACAAATACTTAACTCGATGCTTGTAAGCACTACTGGAAAAACTCTAACACACGACGTGTTGACCACCTTCATGGCTGAGGTATGTGCAATCATAAATTCCCGACCTCTGGTACCAGTGTCTACAGATCTTGAATCTCCTTTAATTCTGACTCCGTCCATGCTCTTGACTCAGAAAACAGATTACGAATTCCATGCCAACGCACTTGGAGAGATTTCTGAGCGTGACTTGTACAAAGCAGAATGGAAGCGTGTGCAAGCCTTATCTAGGATATTCTGGGCTCGCTGGAGGAAAGAATACATACCGTTGCTCCAGCAGAGACAAAAATGGACTAACGTTCAGCGTGACATGACCAAAGGAGATGTCATCCTTCTCAAGGACAAGAATCTGGAGCGAAACCGATGGCCTACTGGGTTAGTCCTGAAAACGTTCGAAAGTTCTGACGGCCATGTTCGGAAAGCTGAAGTGAAAGTAATAGTAAACGGAAAGCTTACCGTATATACTCGACCCATCGTGGATATGATTCTTCTTGTGGAGAGTAACTGTATATAGTGTTTATGGAAATAACTGTAATAGTGATATCCAATGAATATCAGACGGGGAGTGTATTGGATCACATCCATGTATTTACTGATAAATAATCTATAATGATCAATAATTATGTTATTCACGTTTGAATTATATTTGGGATTTGTGACATTCCGTTCTTTAGTCGTTTCTCCCGTCATCGGGCCGTTCATTCTTATGTTTCATTCAACTTCCATGACGGACATTTTCCTGAGAGCAGGATTTCGTTTGAACAATCCACCGTTGTAAGTGTGAATTTATCATCGTAAATGTTTTAATAACATTCCGTTTGATTGCCTCTTTCAATTTGTGAACTGTTTCATATATGAATATTTGACAACGAACTGTTTATTTGAGTAATACGTTTCTACTTTGACTTTCCATTGATTATAAAATTGGTAAATGTAAACAATATTGATTTGCGCATGTATTCTATTTGTATAATTATTTCACATATTGTAAAATTGTTTCATTCCTTTTATTTACAGGATTAACCAGATTCAGACACAGACTTACGTACTGTGTACAGTGTCATATTGGATGCGATAATAAATTGACAGTTTACATACGACTCGTCTCTTATTTTATTTTCGGCCCATTGGTTGAGACTGTACCCCTGGATATTCTTAATGCACGAGGCATAATATTGAGTGTGAATATGTGTCATTTAATACTTGAGATGCAATATAAGTTGAAAAATTGTCGTGAGAATTCGCGTGAAGACAAATTGTAAAATAACTTTAGAATGCATTATCAAAATGATGTGATTTATTTTAAAAGGTCGACATTTTCATGTTTACTCGAATCAAAACGTATTTGTCATTGGACATGGCATTAGTTCATGTTACGTACGGATCAAATAAGACTCGCATAGGTGGGTCGAGGGGTACGTATGCCCCCTCCATTATTGAAATTTAAGTATATTTTTTTAACATATTGTTGTTCCTGGCCCTTATAGAGGCCAAAACTGTAGCGGATCCCTTATTTTCTAAAAGTCTGGATCCGTGTTTCACTCGTATTAAAGCCATTCCTTCAGTTAAACAGCATGACATATTCCTAAAAAATTCAACCCTGACTTTCCAATCAAATAGAAATGTTAAATTTTGGAACTTATCAACATGATACAAAAGACTAGAATGCCATCTTTTTATTTAATTTACTTCCTTCTTCCAGGCCACATCAGTTACACAATACGATCATTATCAAATACCAACTACTAAATATGACCGCACCAGTGGTGTAATGGTTGGCGTGCTCGCCTCGCGTGTGGTAGATCGTGGGTTCGAGCCACGATCGGGTGAAACCAAGGACTATAAAATTTGTATTTGTTGCTTCTCCGCTAAGCACGCAGCTACTTGTCTATCCGCGGACTGTTCTTTCAGTGAGCTATCACTATATAAAAAAAAACAAAAAAATAAGCGTATTGGTCTAGTACAAACCGGATCTCATCGTCATCTCAGTGAAATTTAACTTGTTCTCGCCATGATATAGCTGAAAAATTGATGATGAGCGGGCTTTAAGCAACAACCACTAACTCACTAAATATAAAATCAGTTCTAATGCACATACGCTTATATCTATTTTAAACAGGAAAACCTACTATTTATATGTTTAATTTTGATCTTTCAGTGATCTGGTCCCGGGGCCGTCGTAGTCGTGATTGTATAGTGGTTGTATTTACAACAAACTGTGCAATCAGTACCTATCACCACTAACGTTGTGACTTCGAACCCGTTAATGGTAAGGTGTACTCGATACAACATTATGTGATAAAGTTTGTCATTGACTTGCGACAGGTCGGTGCTTTTCGCCAGATGCTCCGGTTTCATCCACCAATAAAACTGACCGCCACGATATAACTGAAATATTGTTGATAGTGGCGATACACACCTTAAACCTTAGCCTAAACCTGATCTGGTCCTACTTAATTTTGATGATGTTATAAAAAGTCAGTATCAAAATATACTGGCCTGTATTTTTATTTTATTGTGTTAATGGTAGAATTTCTCATAGCGTAGACTACATTTCAAGTTTTAAATAAGTTTATAAACATATCCGTAATAGGACTTACATAGGCCCGTAATTGCAATTGTTACCCTTATATAAGCACTACAAGGAGAAAATGGTACTCATCTCCTAAAATACTGATGTAAATTGTAATTTTGGCATAATCTATTTCCTCTGGGTTGATAATCTCTTCTACCTTGTTTATTAACCCAGCATATGATAGACAAAATTCCATATCTTAAATTAAACGATGATTTATGTATAATCTCATTAATGCATATTAAATCATTTATTTTAAAGAAAAAATAACGTTCAGAAGATTGGGAAATATTCGGAGTCTAGTTCTGAAAGTTTACGAGTTTTAACCTTTGCTTAAAGAGACTAGTACACAGATTACCATCATCAAGAGCTTGATTCTCCCAAACTTCTCCAAATTCATATGTAAATAAATTAAAGTCCTTCCATTTTGGTGCAGCAGTTCAATCGTCCGTCGATGTTAGTTGATATCAAACATGTCAAACCGGATAACATGTTTCTGGAATAACCGCAATAAATACTTTTGACATTTGAAATCAATACATATATGTAAGTACATGTAATATTATTACTGAAGTATCAGGTTAATTATATTTCTCGTATTATATGTCTGTTCAAATTAGCAAATGCAAAAAAATTAATAACCTTAATATGCAAGTCAATAATATAAGATTTAATATCAATGTGGTTTTTTTTTTGGCCCGGCCTATGACCTCTTTACAACATGTGTTACATGTACTGTGGTCATGACTTCTGTCTTTAGTGGGTTATGGAGTTTAACGCCACTTTCAACAATATTTCAGCAATATCGTGGTGGTCAGTTTTATTGGTGGTGGAAACCGGAGTACCCGGAGAAAACCACTGACATGCCGCAAGTCGTTGACAAACTTATTCACATAACGTTGTATCAAGTACACATCTTCATGCATACTACCATACGATCACGACGGCCCCACCATTATCTGGTTGTTGATTGTGTGGTATAATAAGCTGTCATCCGCGAATAATTTTGTCCGAGATAAAGTTGTTGTTTTTTGCATGTCATTTATGTAGGCCAAGAACAATAACGATCCAATGACACAGTACCCTGTGGAACTCCGGAGACCACTGGCGCGTGTGAAGATGCACTGAGCTCATCTAAGAATAACGCACTGCGTCCTATTCTCTAAGAATGATTCTGTACATCTGTTCGTTTTCGTGTCGACCCAGTAATGATATGGTGACGGTCCGATAGTCCGAAGGTCTTATAATCCGAAGGTCCGATAGTCCGAAACTCAAATACCATTTTTTTATTCCGACAGGAGCTCGATAAACGGCTTTCACCCCATTTTAAAACATTTTCAGTGAATCGTTTTTGAATATCAAGTTTGATAAAAGATGAATTCCTTTGGTTAGAAATTGGATATCTAACTTCACAGTAGAACAGTGGATTAACAAAAACACAGTTTAGCTACAATAGCGAATTCTTGGTGACAGTTACAATGTATATCGGCCCATTACTACAATTATACATATGTCTTTCGTTAATTTTGTTTATTTTTTAAAGTAATTTAAATTCGAAATCATTTATTTTAATAACTAAATAGCGTTGCTACTATGTTCATGCATACTGACAAATATGCTGTGGTTTGTTGCTTTCTAAACAAAACATACACCCTTTTTGCAATAAAAAGCATCCATTTTTGCTCTGGTTACATTACTGTATATCTAAGTTGAAGCACATATATTAATAATTATAACTTGGATGTAAAAAGTCATAGAGAGGTTCATAAGATCCGGAATTGCTCACCTGGGTTAAGTTCATGAGAAATTGTCAGACATTTCAATTGATGCCTTTCCTGCCATATCTGTGTACACATTTGTAAGTAAGTTGCATCATTTGTGCATGATCTGACAGGTAACATCTCTGGCAAATTTACATGAATCCATTCTCTTTAGTGCCTCTCCGAGAAATGATAATGAATTTCCCATAAAGCTAAAATGTACATTTTGACCGTGGCTAATGGCCATTTTGAACTTGGGCATGATCGTATGGTAGTTTGATATATAACTACCTATGCAATCAATGCCTATCACTACTAACATTGCGAGTTCGAATCCCGCCCAAGCGAGGTGTATTCGATATAACATTATGTGATAAAGTTTGTCAGTGATTTGCGGCAGGTTGATGGTTTTCTCCGGGTACTCTGGTTTCATCAACCATTAATACCGCCCGACACGATATAACTGAAATATTGTTGAGAGTGGCGTAAAACGCCATACCCCCCAAACAAAATGTTTACTCACCTGAACGTACGACTTTATTACCCCAAAAAAAACTTTCGGTACGACTTTGTTTCTTATTTTTTTCCAGATATATAACAAGATGCCGGTCTATTTTTACTCCCCCTGTTTGCTTCCGTAGAACATTAATAAAGACCTCTCATTAATAGAAACATGTATTACAGACTTAATATTAAACCCTTCGGACTATCGGACTATTGGGACTTCGGACTATTGGGCCTTCGGACTGTCGGACCTTCGGACTATCGGGCAGACACCAATGATATTTACTTGTGTAGCAGGCGTTTGTGTGGTACTTTGTCGAATGCCTTTGCGAAGTCTAGAAGGATGAAGTAGACTTGTGAGCCTTTTGCCATTCTGGTTGCTATGAATTGTAGATTATCAATTGTAATTCGCATGATCTTCGTTTGTGGAATCTATGTTGTGAGTTAGTCAAGAAGGTGGTCTTAAAGTGTTTCATGATGCTATGTATAATGTATTCTAGTATTTTACATGTTGTGGATGTTAAAGACACCGGTCTGTAATTGGCTGCTATCTGGCGTTCTCCTTTCTTGAATAATGGAACGACATTTGCATCTCTTCAATCTTGTGGGACTTCCCCTGTGTTGAGTGATGATTGGTATTGTATGATAAGGATCGATACTAGCGGATCTGCCGCTGCTTTTAGTATGAATAAATAAAAATAAATGTAAAAAAAAACCAATTAAAATATTTTAAAGGTAAGTAATTTAAAAAATCACTAAAGGTAACATGCTTTACACCGGTTAAAGTCGTCTCTTTCGCAATAAAACACAAAGCAAATAGTAAATACAATATACTATTATACTATTATATACACTCCGACAAAAGTTAAGCACCACCCTATATTTTTATCGATATATTTTTTTACATCAATACTGTTAAAACAATAAAATAGATATAACCATTTTTCTTACACTTCTTAAAAGACTACACCAAGGGCTCTAAAATTACCAATCTACGAAGTATTTATCATCCTGAAAGACGTGACTATGACGTGGCAAAAATGGGGTTCAAAACAGGCACTGGAAAAACGTAAAACCAGTTTGTCTTTGATGGAAGTTTTTAACATTGCATTAAAATGCAGAGTCTTCAGATTTTAAGAACTTTTAAATGCATCTATTGTGCGTATGTGTAAGGCATAAAAACAATAACGAGTATATCCACCGCGTTTATTGTGAAGTTCTGTAACACGCCTCGTCATGCTTCGCACAAGACGCCTAAGCCGTTCTTGGGGGAACTGTTGCCACTCCTGTAAGATAGCAGTTCTTAATTCGTCAGTATTTCGACATTTTGGATTGCGTTGGTTAATTTTTCAGTCAATAAAGTCACATGCATGCTCTATAGGGTTCATGTCTGGCGACATCGCAGGCCGTGGAATTGTCTGAACAGCCTCTTGCTGTAAAAATTGTTGTACAATTCGGGCTCTATGCGGCCTAACGTTGTCGTCCATGAACATTGGCCTGTCAGCCAACGCATGATTGTCGAAATGGGGGATTACGCGTGGAGCGAGCACATTGTCACGGTATTTTTGGCCTGTCAGATTACCATCAAGAATGTACAAGTCCAAATTACAGTCAAAGGAAAAACAACCCCAGACAGTTATACCCCCACCCCCAAAAGCAGTTGTGCCCAAAATGTTGTTGTCCTGAAATGAAGTGTTTAGTTGGCGCTAAACTCTTGAACGACCGTCGGTAGGGCGAAACAAAAAAAAACTACTTTCATCAGACCAGTGGACCCGTCTCCATGTGCGAATAGTCCACCCCAAAAGATCATATGACCAGTCAAATCGAGCATGGCGATGACGTAATGTAAACTGTGGACGTTTTATGGGTCGTCGCGCTCGCATTCCCTGATTGTGGAGGCGTCTGATTACAGTGCGTGTGCTAATGTGGCCTCCAAACGCTAAATTACGACGAAGTGCACCAGCTGTACTGAACGGCCTTTGCCACGCCCGTCTGGATATGAGCCTGTCCTCTCTCGACGTCGTTTTGCGAAGTCTACCTGCACGTGGACGGTCAGTAACATTCTCCGTTTGACGAAAACGCTGCATCAGTCGTACAATGATGGAATAGTTAACCCTGAAGTGGTCTACCACCCTTCTATGGCTAAAACCACCTTTATGCATGCCAACAGCTTGCCACCTTTCTGTTATGGTTAATTTTCGCCGCACCATACCAAACCAATAGAAAATGAAACTTAAAACTCTACACAAAAAAAATCAGCTTTCGTTTGCAAACACAAATGTTGAAAAGTACACGTGGCACTTTACACACCCTGTCATATACAAATAAATAAAAATCGATCAATAACCTGTTTCACAGGTAAGTAAGTAGGTGTGTACAGGTAGCGAAAACAGCAAACCGATTTGAAATAAGTTCATTATTAGAAGAGATATTATTGAAACAAGTCAGGTGGTGCTTAACCTTTGTCGGACTGTATATATATAGACCGTACGTGTACATAGTCAGCGTTTTCCTACACACACATTAATTCGTTTTCGCATGCGCACTACGCCACCTGTTATATAGTTTTATAAGTTTTGTAACGGAAAAAAGGAAGAGGAATTCGTGGTGTAAGAGTAAAGTGTATTCTAGGACACACGGGACGGGGGTCACAGTTTCCTTATTGATATTATTCCTCTGTTGGCCTATGACACCTTAAACGACGAACGCCCAATGATACACCTCTAGGACTCACTAATATAAATCCACCCGGGTAGCGTCTCCAATAAGGAGGGAATTCCTTGTTACATAAAATAAGGATATCTAGATGCTAAGTTTGGTTAATCAATATCCTGTTAATCTGGATCCTGGTGTAGTCTTGTTTGAGAAGTGAGACACAAAGTCGATGATAAAGTTTAACACTGTATTAATAAAACTGCATAGCAAATAACAGTAACAAAATATACAACCAACCTCAGGCTCAACAATATAACTCCCAGCAACTTACACGTGTCAATCTCTGCACCGATCTCTCCTAATATCTCTCTCTCCTTTTATATCCATCGATTTTCCTTAATAAAGCCCTACTACGAACAAAGAAATAATATGCCCTACTAGGGTTAATAAATGCTGATTCATTATATTATCAGGGTTCTAGGGCACCAGTTTAACAGGGCACTAGGGGACAACAGGGCCTATGACCTAATTACAAAAAATTCTAATGAAATACTAGTTGCCTTTAAATATTGATAATGAAATATGAATGAACCTATTGACTTTCACTAGAATAATGTAAAAATAATATCAAAATGAGTATCAAGATAATATGTACTGTTCATGAATTTACATACATAAAAAAAAATATGTAAAATGGCACCATTTTTCAATAATAAACTCCTGAGCACCTTTATGGAAAAACAAATTGGCATGTATACGCATATAAAAACACATACACACAAAAAAAATAAAAAATATGTAAAATATTGTGCACCTGAGGAAAAGTTACTTTGACAAGACATAAAATGACTAAATTAATTATCGCATGACCCTAAAACTCCAAATGAATTTTTGGGGTCCAAGACTTAATTTTTATTTTTTAACGTACATCAGATATTTTAATAAGGGCCTTGAAACACCGAACAAGAAAGGGAATCAAGCTCCAAAATCTTAAACCAAAAAAAAAGATCAACATGAATATATACAAAAAAAAAACATGATTGTCAAACATTGAATTAACTCGAAACACCAAGAATGTAGGGTTCCGAATAATTTTCACAATACTTAATTAAAAAAAAATATATATATATATATGTAACGAGGTTATTATATTCACTCAGTAAGGGGCGAATGACGCCAAAATAACATCAGGGTCATAGACCAAAATTGTGAATACATGTATATATCAACAGCAAAAAAGTAAACAATATGTACATTCATATAAAACATTTGCATAAAAAAAAAATAAAAAAAAAACATAGATGTAAGTATGGCATGCCTTCAAAAAAAATTTCAGAACCCTTATCAGTTGTCATTCAAAAATGTTCATTTTATAATTCAGTTCTTCAGGGTACTTCAAACGCCATCTTCTTCTACTCCGGGCAATACCTCCGCCATAGCCTCTCTCCTGTGTTGTGCCTGTGCGTGTCTAATAACTTCCTCTTGTATATCCCTAAGGAAGCTCATCCAGTCGATGTTATCTGGTTGATAATGGAGGGATGACTCGAATGTATGTTATCTCCGTTCTGACACGAAGTCTTCACCGACAAACAACCGTGTAGTTACGAGAGTCACAGATAGTGTCTCCACAGTTTTTTCAACGTAAACTGGAGCTTCTCGCTGGTCATTGTTATCATCTTCTTCATTGTCAGACTCACATGACACATCTATAGTTTCTTCTGTGACTTCTTCGATAACCTCTTCTGGTTCAAGCATGGGTTCCCGACCTAGGCCGGACGGCACAGCCACTTGCCAATCATTTGGATAGATATCTAACGGGCAAGTCGGAACTGCCGAACTCTCCAGTTTCACATCACCGTTTGTACATGTATCCAGATTGTCCTGCCTCTCATACTCTCGAGAAACGTTATTTAAACTCTCTATGAGTTCGTCAACCGTCTCATCTATCTCAATATTGTTAACCTCAACTGTCTGTTCGAAATCAAATTCTGAACTGTCGGCAAACAAATCCAGAAAGTCGGGATTAGGCACAGTTTCTACTTTAACTCCTTCTCCTTCCGATCCTACGGTAGTACTATCTGCCGGCCTTACTTTTCTTTTTCGGCTCCAGGTCATCTCTCGATCCCATCTCCGTAGATACATTCTTCACCGTATCCCTGGCTTCTTGTTTGTTCATTTTATGTCCACATTCTAAGTGTAGCACAAGATATTCCCTCCGAAAATAATAGTTCTGACAGTTTGTCACCGGACATCTGATAAATGAAACCTCCGTGTCGTGGATCTGGTTACGATGTCTCCTTAGATTCCTCTTACTGGCATATCCTTGTTCACAATCCTCACAAATGTGCTTACGGGAACCGCCTTTATCATCTTTCATCACGGCAAACACAAAATCTCTAAATTTATCTGGTAAACGTATCTCTCTTCCTTTTTTTGACCTCGTGTGTGTATTCTCTCTTTGTTTACTAATAGACTGCGCAAATTTCCCGCGCAGGGCTGGTTTACATAATTGCCGGGCTGGTGTCCGGTTATGACTCGGGCTCCGGGATTTACTCAGGCACCGGGCTTTACTCGGGCTCTGGGAAGTATCCGGGCTCAAGTGCGTGTCTGAAGTACTTGGTTCTGGTTCGGGAAGACTTCCGTCTTTTCCCTCTGTTTCATGTATATCTGTCGACTCACCTTCTCGCATATAGATTTCGACGTCTGCACTTGCCTTTGTACCCTGAACATCGGAAAAATCTGCCAAATCGGGTAATATTATTGGAATTCTTTCGTTATTTGGAAAGTTGAACCTTTTAGCCGTCTTTTCCCCTCTATATGATTTTAAATTGTCCCCATGAATGATTACTGGAACGGACTTCTTAGAGTGTTGAATTTTGAAAATAACATCACTCAATTTGTCTATTACTACCCAAGGATCCGTTAAATGTCTTGAAATCTTCAGTTTTAATCCTGGAACATTCTTTTTCTGATTCCGCCAGACTAGGTCTCCCTTGTCATAATTATGACGATTCGCATTTGTGTTGTATGAAAATTTCTGCCTTATTGCAGAAGCCTTCAAATGTCTTCTAGCCACCTCATGGGATTCACGCAATCGATCTTCAAGTTCGCTTACATACTCAGAGACATATTTTGGCTCGTCCCTATCTTCTTCTATTTTTTCTGTAATAATTTCCAGTGGAAACGCCATTTCACGACCATATACTAATCTATACGGGCTGACACCCGTACTCTCATGTGGAGTGGAATTAAAGGCCATAATAATGAAGTCCAAATGTTGATCCCAATCTCTTTGGTGCGACTGAATATATTTCGATAGCATTATCGTTTATAGTTCGATTCATGCGCTCGATCATTCCGTCTGATCTTGGGTGAAGAGGTGTTGTCCGGGTTTTATTTATCTCCAACATTATACACATCTCTTGAAACAGTAAGCTTTCATATTGCTTGCCCTGGTCGGAATGAACCTCTAGTGGACATCCATACCTCTTGATCCATGCACGAAATATAATTTCTGCAACCGTGGTAGCCTGTATATCCGGCATAGCATAAGCCTCAGTAAGTTTTGTAAAATAGTCCCCTACCACTAATATGTAGCGATTTTTATAATCTGTAACTGGAAAAGGTCCTGCTATATCGCTGGATATTCTTTCAAAAGGTGCACCAACTACATAGGATTGAAGTAAATGACGTTTTTTATTTGGTGGATTTTTACGTTCGCCACAAATTTCACACTGTTCAACATATTGTTTGACGGAATCCTGCATGTTTTCCCAATAAAAGGGCGACATTTTAGAATTTTCAAAGGTCTTTTCAATTCCAACATGACCTGCTGTCTTCGAGTCATGCATATACCAAAGGATTTACTTTACTATCGAATTGGGAATGCAAATCTTCCATCTGCTATTTCTGACTACATTATCTCCCCAGTACATACACAAGATCCCTTTTTTTACTTCTAACGACTCCCATTTTGCCACTCAAAACTTTATCGCAATACTCTAATGACTAATATCAGTCCAATTAGGTTTTTCACCATCTTCTTTAAATTTTAGGATCTCTTTCAAAACAGGGTCGCTCCCTTGTATTTCTCGAATCGAATCTAATGTCAGATCAATTTTCGGTTTTTCAATTGGTTTCGCTGGTTTGGGTTTGTTAGGTTTCCTCCCCCTTCTTAGAGTTGACGTTTCTCCTGAAACATCTTGCCCGGACATATCTCCACGAAAAGTGGTCTTATGTGTTGGGCTTGGGATGTTACCAGCTGTCTGTTCTGCTTCCGATATTTCATCATCATCATCTGAGATGGCATCTACCGTTGGCCCTACCTTATTTTCACCTTCTTTCATGTTTATTATTTCTGATTTTGTTGGGCCAGCATAAGCATAACTCCAAGGCATCATGCATTGTTTACACACAACTCCATTGTCCGTCTTCAATCTAGACATCGCATCTGCGTTCCCGTTTCTGTTACCAGGGCGGTGCCCAATTTTCACATGGAACTGGCTCAGCTGTTGTATCCATCTGTGTATTTGGCCATCGGGTTCTTTGAAATTTTGTAACCAAGTTAATGAACTATGGTCTGTTCTAAAAATTAATTTTCTCCCTAACAAATAAAGTTTAAAATAGTTTTTGAAATATACGACGGCGAGCATCTCCCTCCTTGTAACGCAGTAATTGCGTTCCGGTTTGTCCAGGGTCCGACTCCCATAGGCAATCACTCGTTCTTTACCCTCTTGGATTTATGACAGTACAGCACCGATTGCGTAAGCGCTGGCATCAGTGTCCAGTATGAACTGGGACCCATCTGCCCGGGGATACGCCAAAATAGGGGCTGTAGTCAATTTATCTCTGAGCTCGTAAAAAGACTTTTCACAGTCCTCTGTCCAAGCAAATTTGTGATCTTTCCTTGTCAGATCAAACAATGGTTTAGCAATCTTAGAGTAATTTTTGATAAACTTCCTATAGTAAGAGGACAATCCTAAGAAACTTCTTACCTGTGTAACTGGGTTACATGCATTAAAAGAAGAACCCCATAGAGAATAGACGACAGGTTACGGTTGAGTTGTGTCTGATGTAAATAGAGTATTTAATTTAAATTAAAGGATACAAATATTCGTTGTTTGGGGGAAAATTGTATTTTCGTGGATAAGTAAACAATTCGAGAAATCCCAAAGACCACAAAAATGAACCCCAGAAAAATTATCTTTCACGATGTCTGTCATGATTGTTGTAGTTACATGTGAATAACGTCGTACACAAACCGTTCCGGAGTACCTGAGTTCAACCCGGTTTTTAGTGGGGTTCGTGTTACTCGATCTTTAGTTTTATGTGTAATGTTTTGTAGATCGTTGTTTGTCCTTTTGTCCTTTTTCTTTCAGCCATTTTGTTGTCCGTCCTTCGAATTACGGATTCTCAGTACCCCTTTGATATCTTCAAATTCTTCTATGTAACGACATCCTTTAAGATAGTGAACTATACATGAGGACAAATATTAGTGGAATACTCAATTTCGTGGTATAAAGCGACCACCGGAATGCACGAAAATTGGTATGCAATGAATAATAATGAATTGACAATGCCTGAAACTACCTCTTCCCTTTTTGTCATTCATGAGAGTTCGATCTTTAGGTATTTTGGCAATGTGTTGTTATTTTTTTCCTCTCTGATGTGTCTGGTCTATCTTGTTTATGGTTGTTTTTATCCCATTACTTTTGTATTTGCTTACTGTTTTGTGTTTATTTACATGAAATATATACTAGTCAACAAAAGAAACGATGCAAGGGTTTGATGCTCAATATTTTTTACATAGAGAAAAAAAATCGACAAAAATCGTATAATTTAGATTCATTTGGGAATACCAAATAAGGCAATATCAACAAAATTTCTCAACATCATTATCAGAACAAATCATGGACAGACAGACATTGTCATGTAGTATGGAGGTTTGCGGAGTTCAGTAACGTGTGTGACCACCTCTTGCAGCAACGACAGCTTCCCATCTCCGACGCATAGAACCAATCAATCGTTGGATAAAGGCTTGTGGGATGTTGTTCCACTCGTGCACAAGTGCGTCACGCAGCTCCAGTAGTGTTTCCGGTGGATTTTGACGGTTGCGAACACGTCTACCGAGTTCATTCCATAAATGTTCAATTGGTGAAAGATCGGGTGATAATGCCGGCCAAGGAAGAACACGGATGTGATTCTGGTTCAGAAAGTCTTGACAAACACGAGTCACGTGACATCTTGCATTGTCATGTTGAAAGACGTGATCAAAGTTTTGCTGTTGCAGAAAGAGCAGAACGATAGGATCAAGAATATCGTCTCTGTATTTTACGGCATTCAATGTTCCTTGAACAATTTTGAGCTGAGTGCGACCATCATGACTAATTCCAACCCAGACCATAAAACTTCCACCTCCAAAATGGTTGGACTCGTTCACAAGCTGGTCCGTAAAACGTTTCCCACGCCTGTGGAACACACGATAACGTCCATCGCTAATATGAAGCGAAAAAGGATGTGTTGCCAGGTGTGAAGCCTCCAACGACGGTGTAGACGAGTCCAGGCTAGTCTCGCGGTCCTATGACGTTATTTAAGGATTGGTCCTACCACCGGACGCATAGCTCAGAGTCCGGATTTACGTAATCTGCTGCGAACAGTCTGACTCGAAATTCCAGGTGTTCTACGGGCAGTTTCCTTAGTCGTTTTTCATACGGTTCCGGAGGTGAATAAGGCGTAAATGTCTGTCTTGACGTTGTGACGTCACACGCGACCTGTCGTTACGGAGTGTGTCATTCATCCTACCTGTTTGTCGAAGACGAATAATTAGTCTTAAAATGGTTATTCTAGACACATTAAAGTGGTCTGCAGCGGTCTGGTGAGTCATTCCAGCCTGAACCATACCCACAGCTCGCATCGACGTTCTTGTGAAAATTCAAATTTTCAGAATGGCAGATTGTTTACTTTTGTTGACTTTCCGGAATTTTTCCGTAGCGGAAGAGGATGTGATTGTTTGCTCTGTGAGGATAAACGCGTTTCACGCAAACATTGGCGTAAATGATAATAAACAATTGTTTTGGTTTTAACATAAAAATATATATTATTTTTAATTATGTATCGTTTCTTTTGTTGACTACTATATAACATCGTTATACAGTTTATATATAGGTTTCAAATAAATTATTTGCTGCAAGTGTGAAACGTGGAACAGAAATGGGACCGATGTTCCTTTACTTTAATCAGTGTAGTGTAGTGTTGGGTAGTATCTCATGTTTATGTTTATCCATATCCTTTCATCGTATGGTAGATGGATTTACAACTACCTATGCAATCAGTGCCTATCACCACTGGTGTTGTGAGTTCGAATCTCGACCAGGGCGAGGTGTACAACATTAAAAGATAAAGTTCGTCAGTGACTTGCGACATGTAGGTGATTTTCTCCGGGTCCTCCGGATTCCTCCACCAATAAAACTGACCGCCATGATATAACTGAAATATTGTTGAAAGTGGCGTTTAACACCATCAAACAAGCCAACCAAAAACACCATATCCTTTCTTACTGCTCTTTTAAAAGAACTATTTTAAAGCATATCCCATTGCACTACACCATCAATGATATAATGGTTGCACAGAAAACCTGCATAGGAATCAATAGGGCAATTCCATCTTCTAACAGTTTTGCATGCAGTGTTTATCATTTTTAAAAGCTTTAATCAAGTTTCCAGCCATTATCAGACTGTTTTAAATCATGGCATTCCATTATCTTTGTATTGTACAAGATTATTCCTATTTTGCTACTAATCTATGTTTAATTCTAAACTGTGTCATTACTTCTAACGTAGAAATTAACTAATTAACTTGATTACTTTGTTGCAGCAGATTGTTGTTCCTCAGGCTTGTTTACTAGATTCCTATTTACTACGCTATATTACAAAGGCACAACGGATGCCAAGCGTTAAAGATTAATTGCAGTCAATATGGGCAACATCAACAGATCAAAGTACTCATGACCCGTTGTTGAATTTATATATAAAATATTGAGTGTGGGTTAGGGTTAGGGTTATGGTGTTTAATGCCACCATCAACAATTTTTCAGTTATATTGTGAGTCAGTTTTATTGGTTGAGGAAACAGGAGTACCCGGAAAAACCCACCGACCTGCTGCAAGTCACTGACAACATTTATCACATAATGTTGTATCGAGTACACATCGCCATGAGCAGGTTTCGAATTCACAACTTTAGTTGTGATAGGCATTGATTGCACAGGTAATTGTAAATCCAACTACCATACGATCAAGACCACGACGGCCTCTTTTTACTATTAAGCCGCGATGTGTTTACCTACTAGTGTTATAACCGTACAGGAAAAAAGCGGTAGCCAAAAGCGTACATTGAAAATAGACAGAAAATGCATAGGCCGAAAAGTGACAAACAGCAAACAATGATCCACAAAACACAACACAGACATCTAACGATTGGACAACACGGACCCCACAAAAAAAAATGCTTCTTGGTGTATTTGCTGACTTTGCTTGTACAAAGACCTCTTTTATATTAACCTTACAATCTGCTGCATAAATGTGTTGGACCATGTTTCTATCATTATATACATATCATGACGTTATATTTGTTTTTCTTTACTTCATATCCATGGGGCTTCTTAATAAAACTTATTTAATTAGATGAGTACCAAGAAGGATGGGTTATGATCACTTTCACTCTAATGCTGGCTAGATATCTTTGATGGGTAAGGAAACACCATTATTAGACGAAACCGATTAACCTGCAGGCTTCTGATAACAAACATTATCTAACATTATGTACGTTTTCCTTTGAAATTAACGAAAGTCGCCTGTCTCATGCAAGGTGTATGATACACAATGTTGTATCACCACATTGTGGTGATAAAAGAATGGCGTGACGTTTCACGAGACGTTCTCTACCGAACTACTTTATCATGACGTCATATCATTGGAATGTGAGACAAAACACAGTAACGTGACATAGGTGAATAAACGGCAAAAATAACGTGACGTCATCCACAAAATGTAGCCTCCCTCAAAGTATTGTACAAATTTT
>MJUT01054116.1:19881-42918 GCA_002080005.1 Gigantidas platifrons | reverse complement strand
TTGCATGTTTCATATTTTTGTTGCACTCCCTGATCTTTACATTGTATTGTTTCACATTATTAAAACTTATTCGTCATTTTGAATAAATGACATTTATGGGATATATATTGAATTTGTTATTCTACCTCCCATATCCAAAAAATCAAGCGGCTNTCCGAAGTAAAACATAAATGCAGTTTATTCTAAAATAAAAAAAATTATGTTTTTAGAGGACTCAACTGTTAAAAGGGAGATAATTCAAACTGATCGTTAGAATACTAGATTTCTTATGCAATAGCTTGAATACATTAGTTAACAATTTAAATTTTTAAATTAAGCACAAGAAATTTTACTTAGTAATAGAAATACCTTATTTTGAATATCGGGTTTCAGAAAAAAAATTTTAATTGGTTTATTTATTACATCAACCAATCAGGAGGCTGGATTACGCTCATTACAGCATTGTTTTAAGAAAGCTTTGGCCAAAGGTCACGTTTGTTGTGACTCTGATGAAATTTTCCCACCACCACCCCAACATAGCCACCTGCATCAACCCCTTTTTTATTTTTATTTTTGTCTCGGGGAGTGGCCGTTTTTAAATGCCAAGGTCGTTTTTAAGTGCCAACCCTTTTTTGTCTCAGGGAGTATTGTTCATTTTACAGGGAGTGAAGGACATAAATTTAGTAGAAAATGTAGATATTGCATGTTTCATATTTTTGTTGCACTCCCTGATCTTTACATTGTATTGTTTCACATTATTAAAACTTATTCGTCATTTTGAATAAATGACATTTATGGGATATATATTGAGGTTGTTATTCTACCTGCCATATTCAAAAAATCAAGCGGCTTGGTTGCACTTGTGGTACAGAGAATAGTGTAGAAAGTTTAAGGTTTTCTTCTCTACAGATTTGGGTATCACAATTTATCTGCTATGTCATGTGGTGTGGACATTTCTTTCCGAAGTAAAACATAAATAAACTTATTACATACATAGTGTGTTGGTACGTATACACGACTTTTATCATGTCTCACCTGTCGTGTGAACTAACCGCATCACAACTCGTCACGATCGCGACTCGTAGTGATACTGGTTCACACAACAGGCTCGACCTGATACAAAGGCTTGTACTAACACACTATGTATGTAATGGGTATTTATCACCTGTGTGTTACAACATAAATTTCGCGATCATGTAAATAACTGTAGTTTTCTTGTGATATGTTTTGGTGTTCGGGTTGTATATACTGTTATTATTATTTTTTTTGCCATACAATTTCTGCTTATTTTCTATATATTTGTATCTAGTGTCATAAACATAACTTTTGATGTTCATTGATGATAACTATTTCCGGTAAATAATTAAAGTCTTATTACATATGATTGATGCCAGAATGATTTTATCAATTTGCACAGGGAGCGTTTATTGACTAGATTGATCAAACTGCATGTCAAAAAAGCGAATTGAAATAATACATTGTCTTGATAAAAAAAAAACATCCATAATTCCTACATTTTTTTACATAATGTACATTACTTTTGGGTTTTTACTAGATCTGCTTAAAATAATAAGCAAAATAAGTTTCATCGAATTTGTTGTAAGAAAGTGCATGCACGTCTTTCATACTATACACAATATTAACGTAAATTGTCAATCAATCTTACGAAAAAGATTGAGGTCCTGTCATTTTTTTTTTCAAAACGGATTTTGTTTCTATAAGAATGTGTTATTTTTTGTTCTTTTAAATGACATTAATTTTGTCATTCATTTCATGTTTTTGTTTTTGTATTTTTTCCTGGGAGAAAAGCTGTAGTAATTTAAATAAGTCATAATTTTGTAATGAAAAGTCAGTTACAAATGTAGCTTTCTCAGATATACATGTATATATGTTGATAACGATGGAAGCTAATCAATTAGGCATCGCTTGTCTGTGCCGAGGTTGGCCGAAGTTGAAATCGTTGTCAAAATTTACAAGTTCTGTCAAAAACATAATTTATCGTTGATAAATGTCTGTACTTTAAACTAGAATAGGACTTATTTAAAGTTGAACTGATGCCATGTGATAGAAGAAAATGACTGAAATGCGGCATTGGACTTCAGTATGAGAGCAGTTTTCAGCTCGTTCTAACGATCATATATACTTTGCCGGAAGTACACGATTCGTGGCAATATAATACATGTATAAGATACGGATCAAAACGGCTGATGATATCGTTATAAATTTGTATTTAAGTCTAAAGTAAATGATAAATGCGTTCATGTCGTGCTGATAATTGTTATAGCGATAACATATTACTAAATACACAGACATCGATCATATCATAAAATAAATAAAATCATGTTTCTGGTATAAGCTTTTTTTGTTTTAATGAAAAAATAAACAAATTCATATGTAGCATAAAGAATATACGATAAAGATAAAATGCTGACTCGAATATAATGATTGAAATGTATTTTTAATTAAATTAAATCAAAGCAATTCCACAATCTAATAGTTAAATGCAAGAAACAGAGGTAAAATAGATACATCTTACACATGTGAGTAAAATGTGAGTAAAATGTCAACCCTCATATATAACTGGTTTAGCAGCGTTGTTAAAGAACTCTTTAATCTTCAACTTTATACATAAGATGTCATATGTATAATATTTGTTCTACTGATGATAACAATAGTCAACATAGAAGCAGAAACTAATTAAGAAATAAATCATGGAATCCAGAATGTGTTGGGAGTTTTAACATGGATTGGCGGATATTAATATTTTATCCCGAGCCAGAAGCGAGGGATAAAATTTACTAATATCCGCCAACCCATGTTATAACTCAAAACACATTCTGGCTTCCATGATTTAGTTCGATTCTGATATGTCTAAGAGTACAAATACGGTAGTATACTTTGATTGGAAGACGGTAATTTATATTTACGCTTGCGGAAAATGTCGCACACAATTTATTTAACTCGAATAATACTGCGCCCTCTATCGGCATTATTCGGGTTACAATTTATGCTGCCAATGGAAAAGTCAGTCACATTCACCGGCGCTTGTGCTAATGAGATTATAACGAATGGATAACTCGCTCGTTTGTTAACAAAGCGGATGAAGGAGGTCATGTTAGAATTAACAATACCATTTTTCGACATTTTTTTCACAAGTGACTGAATACTTTTCAACAAGATCTTCTGAAAAACATTTTGAAATATTAGATTAGAAGATTGTTTTTTAAATCTGCGATTTATTAGTGTAGTACTTAGAAGACGCCGACGTTGTAAAAAGTCTGAACACAAACTACAAACTCGAGCGTAGCATACGAGTTAATATATTTGCCGAGCAATCTCCCTCGTTGTGATAACACATACCTACCTTATTCCCCGAGGGTATCATTCGCCCAGTAGTCAGTGCTTCGGCACTGACATGGTTTAGTAGATACCGTAATTACTAAAAACAAGAACAATGTGTTTCACTCTTTCTCAGACCGGGAAATCACATGTCCGCCATGTTTTTTTGCTTACTATTGTACGGATAACAGATATATTTATTACTGAAATTTACAGTTCCTGAATAATGTAATTATTAATAAAACTAAGGTTCTCCTCCCTCAGTCATAGGTGACCTTAGCCGATTTTGGCTATCCTGTTTAGACCCTTGGGTTTAATAGCTCCCAAATCTTTAACTTATTTGGCTTTCCAATCTTTCGATTTTATGCGTCACCCGATGAAGTTTATTACAGAAACGCGCCGTGCGCATTAAATGAGATATCTACGTTAAAGTTATTATCCATATAAATGATCTTTAATCAGATATCATTAAGTATAACCCGTTATGTTATGAACTTGTATGTATTTCACATTATACATATAACTTATTACCTTGTCAGAGATAAAAAAGGATAGAGCGTGAGAAACCATAAATATCAACGTCCAATCATCACACGCCCATTCATAGATAGACATCATAGATAGTGTTTTGACACCCGTGGACATTAATGTTGTAGACAGCATTAGCTTATGGAGTAAACTTATGGTGTACGCTGATCTGTGGTAATTAACCTCATGACAATTACACGTCACTGACAAAAAGCAAGCAAGTGGCTTTTATATCATTATTTTATTCCGGATGACAATTTTATGCCTGTTTTGTGATGTGGTATTATACAGGGTTAGAGTGTTTAACGCCTCTTTCAACAATATTTCAGTTATATTGTGACAGTCAGTTTTACTGATGGAAAAAAACGGAGAAAACCACGGACATGCCGCAAGTCACTGACAAACTTTATCACATAATGTTGTATTGAGTACCCCTCGCTTGAACGGGATTCGAACTCACAAAGTTAGTGGTGATAGGCACGGACTGCATAGGTAGTTGTAAATCCAACTACCATACGATCACAACCACGACGACCCGTGTGATAACACATACCTATTTAATTATCTATATAAATGATCTTTAATCAGATATCATTAAGTATATCTCGTAAGGTTATGGACTTGTATGTATTTCACATTATACATATAACTTATTACCTTGTCAGAGATAAAAAGGATAGAGCGTGAGAAACCATAAATATCAACGTCCAATCATCACACGCCCATTAATAGATAGATATTGTAGATAGTGTTCTGGCGACCGTTTCACGAAAGGTAAGTCGTAAACGTAGACGTGAGTGTACTCTTAAGAGTTACGACCGTTTCACTAATAGTTAAGATTTACGACTTGTGAAAAAAAAAATTGATACATACATGAGGCAAAAACAATTTTTTAAAGATTTTTTTTTACGAAAGATTTACTAGTGAACTCAAACAGATATTTATCAAAAGACGCATTGTAGAGCTCACACTTTACCAAAAAAGATGAGAGGTCTACATACATTTATCAGAACAACAAGAACATTTATTTACCCCAAATTTCGTGTGTTGCTTGGGAACAAATTTTCTAAACTTAAACTTTTCTGTAACTACAAAGAGATTTTTTAGGTTTTAGTCACAATTCTTACTTTGTTTTACTTGGTAGTGTTCATATACCATCAGTTTTATGTTATGTTTTAGCTTCAACATGTTCAAGCATTTTGAATGTTTATGTTGCTTCTTGTTTTTTCATAAAAATATATATATTTGCATATAGTTTGTCTTTATGATCCAATAGAGTCTGTACTATTGCTACTATGATAATCTCAAACATAAAAAAATTGTATTTTCCTTAAATAAAGTTCTTCATTTCCAAGACTGTCTTCTAGATCTGCACTGTATACATTTCTTGAAGATTCTTCTGATAGTTTTTTTATTGAATCTATATTTTTGAACACAATTTTGTTATCAGTCTCGAGATGTTATATATCCCGTTTTAAAGGGCAGTGGTTTTACTAAAACCACTGCCCTTTAAAACGGGATATATAGCATCTGAGGCTTTCTTTTTGGTCCGCGTTTAATTAACGCGGGAACCTAAAAGGACAATTTTCAGGAACGATATCAGGTACAAACAATGATTCAAAAAATAAAGTTAAGCACAAACAGAATATGAATGTATTGTGTCAAATCTATGGTCACACTTTTGAATTTTCTCCTTACATATAGCATGTCATTTATCGAAACATTATTCTATAAAATAAGTTTGGTAACATTTTACGCTTAACAAATACATTTTTTCCTAATAGCTTTGATAGCTTAAAATATTTTTTTTAAAGAATTAGTTGACTTGAATATAAAATGTGAAGGTTTTTTTTTTATTATCAAGGGGTGAAATGAAAACAAACCAATAGGTATAACTTGTATTGCCAGAAAAAATAAATTCAATAAACATATACATATATCAATCAATATCAAAAATTTTCACAAATCATATCAATATTATAAAAAAAAAAAATTTTGGCAACAGAGTCCGCCAATTGTTTCCTCATTTAAACATATTTATAAACATAAATTAAGAGGTGGGAGGGTTTTTTTTTTCTCAACAAGTCCCAGCAAAACATTCGATATAAATACTTATAATATAGTATCAAATATTTCATGTGGATTTATTTAAAAAAAAAAATGCAATATTTTCCGATATTTTTACTAGTCTTCCTAAAAGTAGAGCAATTCCGAATGAGTTAGAAATATTGCATCTTGACCGATATTGCATTCCATTCTTTCTCCTTTAAGTTTGGTACGCATTAGAGAGGTTCCGAGTAAAACTATATTTGCACGCAAGTGGACGAGAGATAAAACAATATGGCGGAATTATGTTGAATACATGTTGCAAAGAAATATGGTTAAATGTAATTATTATACTTTATGCAAATTTCTTACATTATCCATTCATTTCATTGGACAAGCGGCATTTGCTAATTTTCACTAACCTTTCATAAGCCCCGCCCATCCCTAGCAACATGTGATAATATTAGCAACGGGTGTTAATGCCTAAAATTAACACCCGCTGAGCCCGAAATTTGCCTATCCGGAAAAGTTAACATCCGCTCCGGCCGAGGTTTACCGATTTTCAAAATTCTCAAATTAAAAAAAAAAAAAAAAAAAATTGTTTTAAAGTTCAATATTTTCCAAAAATTTCAAAATTTCAAAATTTCAAACATTTAAAAAAAAAATCAAAATGTTCATAGGATTTCAAAATTTTCAAAACATTTCAAAATGATAAAATTTTCAAAAAGTTAAAAAAAAAATTCAAGGTTTTCATAAAATTTCAAAATTTTAAGACATGTATTTAAATAATAATATTGAAAAAAAGATAGGTATATGTTATCTGGATGTGAATTGATTGATACCGAAAATAGCAGCCTTCCGAGGCAGAATATGAAGTGTGGTGGCCAGTGAGCGAAGCGAACGAGTCATAAGCATCATATTCTGTCGAGAAGGCTGATATTTTTCAGTATCAATCATATTCACATTCAGGTGACATGTTTATCATCCATAAATCAAACCTAAACACGGATACATCTATATTTGTATTTTCGCGGGAAAAATCACATGATTCAAAATATTCAAAATACGCTTCCCCAAAACATCGTTCATAAGTAGTTTGCAAATATACCATTCATTTTTACAGGTTTATATAAATGTTAAGATTGTTGCATTTTTCCTTTGATGGTGATATTCATTGTTTTTTTTTATTACAAACATCAAAGTCGGCAATAGGATTCACCACATGCATTTGTTTCATTCAAAAAATATATGCCCCCTCCTCTTCCTTACATCAAGGTAAACATCTGTCCTTTCCCCCCTCCCCACTACGCTTTCGCTTATTTGTGATCCTTTCGCTGACCCAATTATATCGTTACACTCCCTAGATATTTCTCTTTTCGACTGTCACATTTAAATATACCTACGAATTGGACAAGAATATGCAGCGAAGGTAGCTTGTTTTATTTTTAAGTCATTAAATCGGATACAGCCACTTCCGGTTTGCGCTGGATTTTTCATATGAATTCGGAATTCTCTAGACCGGCCATGTGTAACAATGTCATCGTGATCATCTCCTCTCAAATGTAAAGTAAGCCTTTTAAATACAGATAATTGTTCCAATGCAGATTATAAACATGTGTTCAACTCCAAATTATTGATATTTGATTTTTAAAGCACCTTTTTTTAATTTTCTAAATCAATTTAAAACGGACCGGAAGTGGCTGTATCCGATTTAATGACTAACAAATAAAACAAGCTACCTTCGCTGACTATTCTTGTCCCAGAGAAGTCTTCATAAGTTTACAACTTGTGTCTTATCCATTTGTCTTGTTTTGTATGACAATAAAATATGCTTAAAGTATTCTTGTCCAATTCGTCTGAGAGGGACCCGGTAGGTATATTTAAATGTGGCAATCGAAAAGAGAAATATCTAGGGAGTGTAACGATATAATTGGGTCAGCGAAAGGATCACAAATAAGCGAAAAATATTGAGGCGAAGTGGGGAGGGGGAAAAGGACAGATGTTTACCTTGAAGTAAGGAAGAGGAGGGGGCATATATTTTTTGAATGAAACAAATGCCTGTGGGATTCACCGGTTTTGTTTACCAATGCCGTTCCGTTTTAGAAAACACAAAGGTCACGACCTCGCTTATGACGTAAAAATTATGACGTCTCAGCAGAGGTTATCAAGAATTGTGACAAGTACATTTTTGTAGGACGATATTTGTTGATATTGCTGACACGACAGTTCCTAATTTGATATATGTTTAAGAAATAAAATGTTAACTAGCTAATGGTGTTGCTGAATTTTATTTACTTTTGTCATCTTCACAGAAACTCGTATCAAAGTTCGCGTGAGCTGAGCAGGACTTATCAACAGTCGGCAGGAGTTATCACCAAATTCTCCCAACATTTAAACGATAATTCCTGTGAAGATGAGAAAAGTAAATAAAATTCATCAACACCATTAGCTAGTAAACATTATTTTTTTAAACATATATCAAATTAGGAACTGTCGTGTCAGCAATATCAACAAACATCGTCCTACAAAAATGCACTTTACACAATTCTTGATAACCTCTGCTGAGACGTCATAATTTTTACGTCATAAGGGAGGTCGCGACCTTTGTGTTTTCTAAACCGCAACGGCATTGGTAAACAAAACCTTTAATAACAATGGGTGACTTTGATGTTTGTAATAAAAAAAAACAACGAATATCACCATTAAAGGAAAAATGCAACAATCTTAACATTTATATAAATCTGTAAAAATGAATGGTATATTTACAAACTACTTATGAACTACACTTTTAGGGAAGCGTATTTTGAATATTTCGAATCATGTAGTTTTTCCCGCGAAAATACAAATATAGATGTATCCGTGTTTATGTTTGATTTATGGATGATAAACATGTCATCTGAATGTGAATATGATTGATACTGAAAAAAATCAGCCTGCTCAACAGAATATGAAGCTTGTGACTCGTTCGCTTCGCTCACTCGCCAACAAACTTAATATTCTGGCTCGGCAGGCTGATATTTTCGGTATCAATCAATTCACATCCAGATAACATATACATAGCCTACCTTGAAAATTATGTATTCAATAGTCAGAATATAGAAGCAAACATGTGATAATATTTATCAAAATATACAATTAACATTTTACATTAATTGTTATAAACATTATGTTATTATCTTGTTAAATTTGTTGCTATTTGATGTTTTGTTGTTGTTAATGTAAGTAAACTATCTTAATTTATGACTTTTTATTTTTTTAACAATTGTCCTAATAACATAATGCACACTTGAATCATTAGCCATTCAGTATAATAAAAAACATACTGCCCTTGGATGAAGGTGTTAGGGTGATTAACACACTGTGTGAAAAAATTATCACCCTCGACTTCGCACAAGTACAAAAATCATCATCACCATCATCATCATCATCATTTCAACAAAAATGTAATTTGTTTTCGCCATGATATAGTTGCAAAAGTTGAACATGTGGCGTTAAACAATAATCACTCAACTCACTCATTCTACGTGTTAATTTTTATATGTAACGTAGTAATCCATAGTTTGCTCGACCATATTTTTAGCAGTTTATGCATGCATGTAGTATTATAAAATTAATACAAAATCAGATATTTATACATTCATTCTTATATTTCAGTTGTTTTACAAAGAAAATGAAATGATAGATAGGTATTGATTTGATCGATATGCTGCCATATGTTCAAACGCCACCGTTGCTCTATGACTTTGGTGATCACAATGATTGTTGCTTTGACTTATACCGTAGCATGTAATATATTTACACTCTATCATCTGTCCAAATCAAAGCAGGATTCCTTTGTTCATAAGTACAGAATCCTTTACCAGAGCATCTAAGCACATTTAGAAAGTGGACGTGTAAACCTCTTGGTTTATCTAAAGTTGCACTTCCACTGACAGCACTTGCTAGCTATCCCGGATCCGGAAACACGTGGTTACGCCATTTACTACAACAATCGACTGGTAAGTACATATTCTATAGACATAACTACACCAACCGTTAGACTAGCCTGAACAGAACACTTGAGTTTCCGCATAAAAGCGATGTTTGGTTCGTCTTTACCTCCAGTTGTTTGTAGGAGGGCGCATGTCTTATTTACGTTATTTGTGTTTGTTTTCGTATAGTGGTGAAAAACATATATTGTGCTGTGTTTTTGTTTTGGCTTTCTTCGTCTTGTGTACCCTATATTGTCAGTTTCTCTGGATTAACCTGTTTTGATTGGCCCTTATGTGTTCCCTAAGGTTTATTTACTACGCAAGTATTGCACAATATTCTGTTAAAGTAAAGTATCCAATGAATTCCTACAATCTGATTGGCTAATCAAGACGGGGATATCAGACCGTATTCCCTGGGTAAGGACGGGAATATTGAAAACAGTTTCAAAATGGCGTCTATTTATCGTTTCATATATTTGTTTTAACATAAATATATTAAAACATAAATAAAAAGATCTTGAATAAAACTTTTTATTAAAAGATGCATTTTACGGAATCTTTCATCTCCATCCCCATTTTGTCTTTGTACTCAACAAGGGAGATAACAAGTAATTTATCGTCTGCTAAAATTGCAACAAAAATATTTGACAATCTGATTAATATTGGTACAAGAAGACTTTAACAGAATATAATTGTTATTCGGGATCTTCACAGGGAATAATTCGGCTCAGGGAATATAGAACACAGACAGGGAATATGAAGCCGCATCCCCTGTGAAGATCCCGAATAACATATAATATTTTTATTAAACACCAATAATCAACAGTGGGAGGTTGGAATCCAATTAACTGGTTTAATCCAGGCATATGTTTGTTCCTGTCCCAAGCCAGGACATGGTTTTCGTCGGCGTATGTCGTATTATTTCTGTGTTCAATGAATTGAGATGACAGGTAGTCGGTCGTTTTGTTTGATATTGTTGGAATTGTTGACCAGTGGGGTTCGTGTTACACGATCTTTGGTTTTGTGTGTGTGTGTTTTGTGAATCGTTTTTTGTCCTTTTGTACTTTTCCTTTTGCCCATTGTGTTGTCTGTTCTTCTTCGATATACGGATTCTGATTCCCCTTTGGTATCTTCAAACTCTTCTTGACCACTACTGTTTACACTTTCTTTTCAAAACCACAAGATCTAAACGCGATAGATTACCAATAACCGGATAAAAACTAGTTCTCCCCCAGCATAATTAAAATAACCAGTGTTTCAACATATATATGAACCATTTAATTCCTATTGCAGAAAAAAATGTTTCTTTTAACATAGATGTCAAATACATGTATACTAGTACTTTGCCCACCAATGGGTGTTATGTGTGCATGATCAATTTTACAGTATCAATTTCATGTACATGTTCTGATAGTTTCTAGAGATCGTGAAGAATGCTCAGCTGTTTTTAGTATACAACTGTTCTTATTATTTATCACCAATACAGCAAATTTCAACATGGACAGAGGGTCTTGGAATTGGAGTACATAGGGTCGTCGATTGCTGACCACATACCATACACCACTGATATGGGCTCGCTTGCACTTACCCACGTCAAGTATTAAGGTTTGCAGACACCTAGCCACGACCAGGGCGTCAACGGTAAATGTCTTACAGCTATCCGGGAATTCTCTCATTTACGCAAACCTACCACTGTGAACATAAGCACGTTTACTGTAGTCTGGTGGTCACGATACACCTAAAACATTGTTTAGTGAAAGTACCTGTATACACCAATAACTGGTCGCTAAATATTAATACATCTTTTAATGTTAACTGAATATATTTTTAGGGATTTCAACCGGAAGTGAATATATAGATTTTTCTCTGAAACTTCATGGGTTTCCTTCCGAAGGAATAAGTAATACATATGTTTTAATCGTAAAAACACATGAATATGGAAATGTTACCCTGAACAAATATGATAGAGCGGTTTTGTTGATTAGAGAACCAAAAGAAGCATTGTTAGCAGAATTTAATAGATGTCATGGAGGCCATCATGGACATGCGCAAAAATAGATTTCAGAAGAGGTAATATTATACTTATATTATAAAATGAAAAACAACGTAAACAAAAATCCAAAATCTATTCGAAATTGACGACAAATCGTAGAAACACAGGAAAAATCGATACCCCTAACACATATGCATGACCATTCACTTTTCTGGCATGGCACAGAAAGGATAGTTTTCGTCTTGACTCCCATTTCTTTTGTAGGAGTTCATGTTCTATTTATGTTATTTGTACGTTATTCTAGTAACACGACGGGTGTTGCATGTGGAGCAGGAACTGCTAACCCTTACGAAGCTTCTGAGTTCACCCCGAATTTTAGTGGCTTCTTGTTGCTCGATCTTCAGTTTTTCGCGTTGTGCTTTGTCGATCGTTCTCTCTCCTTTGAATTATGTATAAGCTGTTCCTGCTCCACATGTGACGCCCGTCGTGTCACTGTTAATCGACACAAACATAATCTGATACGAAGATCGTGTTGGACACCAGTATACGTAAATAAATACAAATAACATAAATAGAACATGACCCCCACAAAAACTCCAAAGTCCGTCCCCCGAGGTAAACACACTGCATAACAATAAACATTAGACAATACCGAAGTGGCAATCAAATATGGACAATGCAGAGAAACTGGAAACATATGGTACAGAAGACAAAGAAAAACAAAACAAAAACACAACGCAATGTGTGTTGGAAACCACTATACGCAAGCATTTCTCATAGACCTGTATTATATTTCAATGCTATTTTGTTCTTTCAGATTGGAACAACTTTCTGTTTGATGAAATGGAAAACTGGTATCAGTTTAATATGAGATGGTTACAATTTCCTACACCACTCTACGTGATTATGTACGACCAATTAAAATCAAATACATCTACTGAGATAGTAGCATTGTTGAAATTCTTAAGCATAACGATAACTAACAAGGAACTACTATGTGTTATGAGAAATGTTAATGGACATTTTAAACGTCCTGGGGAAGGAGTAGAAAGTGGTAGCAATGATCAACAATTGTTTACACAATCAATGCAACGAATTATGGACGGTCAGTGGAAAGAGATATCTAATGAGGGGAAGAAAAAACAAGTAAACTTTAGTATATCATAACAAAATGTTGCAGAATTTGTTTGATTTCTTAATCTACAAGGGCCATCGTGGTCGTGGTCGTATGGTAGTTGGATTTATAACTACCTATGTAATCAATGTCTATAACCACTAACAATGAGAGTTCGAATCTCGCTCAGGAAAGTTGTCCTTGATGAAACATTATGTGATAAAGTTTCTCAATGAGTTGCGGCAGGTCAGTGGGTACTCTGGTTTCCTCCATCAATAAAGCTGACGGCCAGATAAAGCTAAAATATTGTTGAAAGTGGTGTTAAACACCATATCCCTAAACCCCTTAATTTATAAGTATGATGCACATTACAGATACTCTGTCAATCGATTGGGATCTCTTCATACGTTTTTGTCTATTTTTTCAACTTATAGTGATGTAAAATACCTATTCGACTAAATAAGTAACATGGCGGGTGTCTTATAAGAGAGAGTAACTGCTTGCCCTTCGCGAGCACATGAGTTCACTCCTGGTTTTTGTTGGGGTCCTTGTCGCTCATCTTCTTTGTTTTCTCTGTTATCTTGTGTTTTTTTGTTTTTTTTTTGGTCTTCATTCTGTGTCTTGTGTACTCAATGTTGCCAGTTTCTCTGGATTTTCCACTGTTTATTGCCTCTGCGGTTTTCTCTAACCTTCAATTATTGAATCATACTGGACGTTACAAGAAATCATTAAATTTTAGTTTGTGGAGCACCCGAGTCTCCCCGATTTTAATGGGGTTCATGTTGCTTGATCTTTAGTTTTCTGTGTAGTGTTTTATAGATCACTGTTTGTCCTTTTGTCCTTTTTCTTTTAGCCATTGTGTTGTCTGTCCTTCTTTGATATACGGATTTTCATAAGCAACCGCCATTGACGTGTTTCACCTGATTTATGTAAAAATAAATGTGTATGAATTCATGTTAAAAGCAACACAATAAACATAATTGACAAGATACTTTTTAGGAGTGTAATAAAAACGTAGATATCTAATTTAGTATGCACAACGCATTTCTGGATTAACCTTCATCAGGTACGCTCAAAGTCGAAACATTGGAAAGCAAAATAATTCAATAAGTTATTTTTCTGACCATTCTAGCAAGATCATCCTTAAATTTTGTACAGGTCATGGGAAAATGTATATGATATTTACATTAAACTTTACATTAAATGTGACCATTTTACCGCCATAAAAGGAAATAACTCCTATTAAACATATGGAAACATATTGTATTGGATCATATCCATGTATTTACTGATTTATGATTAATAATTTGTGTTTCAATAATTTGGAAATGTATTAGGGTCCCGCCACTTTGTGGCGGACGCCCTATAGTGATCCGTCCGTTCGTAGCAAATCGTGTCCGGGTTGTAACTTTTTTGTCGTTCAAGATAGACTTTTCATATTTGGCATGTAGGTAGACCACATCCAGATGATGCGTCGCGTACCATTGTTGGTGACCTTTGACTTCAAGGTCAAATCGGTCCCTGCGTCCATAACAAATCGTGTCCGGGCTGTAACTTTTTGGTCGTTCAAGATAGGCTTTTCATATTTGGCCTGTAGGTAGACCACCTCCAGACGATGTGTCGCGTACCATTGTTGGTGATCTTTATCCTCAAGGTCAAATCGGTCCCTGCGTCTATAACAAATCGTGTCCGGGCTGTAACTTTTTTGTCGTTCAAGATAGGCTTTTAATATTTGGCCTGTTGGTAGACCATCTCCAGACGATGTGTCGCGTACCATTGTTGGTGACCTTTGAACTTGAATTTTGACCTCAAGGTCAAATTGGACCCTGCGTCCATAAGAAATCATGTCCGGGCTGTAACTTTTTTTTGTCGTTCAAGATAGGCTTATCATATTTTGCATATAAGTAGACCATCCCCAGACGATGTGTCGCGTACCATTGTTGGTGACATTTGACCTTGAATTTGACCTCAAGTTCAAATCGGACCCTGCGTCCATAACAAATCGTGTCCGAGATGTAACTTTTTTGTCGTGCAAGATAGGCTTTTCATATTCAGCATGTAGGTAGACCACCTCCAGACGATGTGTCGCGTACCATTGTAGGTGACCTTTGACCTTGAACATTGACCTCAAGGTCAAATTAGTGATTTTACCATAACAAACCGTGTTAATTTTTCACCTTTTCTTCTTCTTCTCTGAAACCACTTGATGGATTGGTATTACTTGATTCATAAACACAACACTAAATCCAGCAGGGCAAAGCTAGACGATACAGGGAAAAAATCAACTATTGATCTTGAACTTTATACTTTTCAAATGAATCAATTATCTCCAAAAGTGTTTTATTACTGAGGTTAACATCAGTCTGTCCTTACAAATATTTACCACAAGTTATATATGGCGGGGCCCACAGAGATGGATTCCATCTCGATGATATCTAGTTTAAGATATAGTTGTGTTAATTCAACCAAGGAGGATTGATATTTATCGTAATTATCTAATTTTATTCACGTTTGTATTATATTTGTGACATTCCGGACTTTAGTCGTTTCTCCCGTCATCGGGCCGTTCATTCTTCTGTTTCATTCAACTTCCATGACGGACATTTTTCTGAGGGCAGGATTTCGCTTTGAACAGTCCACCGTTGTAAGTGAGAATTTACAATCGTAAATGTGTCAATAACATTCCGTTTGATTGCCTCTTTCGATTTGTGAACTGTTTCATATATTGATATTTAACAACGAACTGTTTGTTTGAGTAATACATTTCTACTTTGACTTTCATTGACTATAAATTTGGTAAAAGTAAACAATATTGATTTGTGCATTTATTCTATTTGTATAATCATTTCACATATTGTAAAATTGTTTCATTCCTTTTATTTAAAGGATTAACCAGACTTACTCACATACTTTGTACATTGTCATCTTGGACGCGATAATAAATTGACAGTTCGCCATACGACTCGTCTCTTAATTTATGTTCGGCCCATCGGTTGAGACTGTACCCTGGTTATTCTTAATGCACATGGCATACAACATATACTTTTATTATCAAGTCGGAAATGCGCAAATGGTCTACTGATCTTGACATACGTTGTGCAGATTATGTGTAATAGTAGATATAAAAAAAGTAGATAAAGGGTTTGGTTGTGGATGAAGATATTTAGAGAAAATATCAATGCTTCTCAGCTTCCACTTCTAGAGCTCTAGTCAGATTTCGAGATAAACGAACACCTACAAAAAAGGCGTGTGACCTGTCCATCGTACAAAGAAGAATCAAAGTAGTTACGGTTCTAGTAACATATCTGCAAGCAAATTTGGAAAGGAGAATCCACAATGTTCGACTAAATCCAGATGATAGGAAAACTTTGGATAAATAACTTTGGGTTAGATATTTGGTATCCATGAAGAAGTAATTTGTTTGACAGATGTATTTCCCCTGCTTATAAATTTTGGATCAATAGAACAGATAGTGTATCTGAAAGGGAGATGGAGATACCACTGCTTAAAATTGGAAACGAACAATGGGAAATCTAAGGTCATCATGTGTGGTAAAAAAATGCAAGTCAATTGTGGTTTACTTGCCCCAGAGATTTTAAAATTATTTTGCTTTCCAATCCTTTTTACCAGGAGTGTACCTGATGAAGGTTATTTCAGAAACGTGTCGTGTGCACTAAATTAGATATCTATGTTTTTATTCCATTTTGTTACGCCCGTCTCGAGACGGGCCGTATTATGTGATTGGGAATGGCGGGCGGGTGACGGGCGGGCGGGCGTCAACACAGGTATCCGCACAATAACTTTAGTTCTGTATATCAGATCTTTACCAAACTTGGCCACATGATTCCCCTGTAGAAGGGGAAGAACCCTTTTTATTTTGGGGTCATTAGGTCAAAGGTCAAGGTCACCATTACTATAAATAGAATTTTTGACAACAGAGTCGTTTCCACATGATAGCTTTAGTTCTGTATATTGGCTCTTTACCAAGCTTGGCCACATGATTCCCCTCTGGAAGGGAAAGAACCCTATTTATTTTGGGGTCATTACCATTATACCGTTTGATAATTTATATAGACGGGCGTATTTTGTGATGCACACATTTCTTGTTGTTTTTGCTAAGCAAATCTCTCCTTATGAAAAACAGAAAATACCGTCTTCTAAATGCTAAAATGTTAATCCATGGATACTAATAGATAGTAAACATTATATTGCAACATATGTACAAATGGCGGAATACGGTATTGTCAATATATGTGGTTTAAAATAAAAATAAATCATATCAAAGCTTTTATCCATTGACTGATAAATCATCCTTTGTGCATATATTCCCTCTGGGCAATGATTTAGTGATTTGTTAAAACAATTATCCATACGTTGTCTTCTCTCAAATATACATTGGCTTTATAAGCAGAGACATATAATTAAAGAGACTATCATTCCTTAAGAAACTAGTTAACATACCAAAATGTTATGCAGTCACCAATTTACTTTTTATACTTTGCCTAATTTATGTTTGATTTTGTTTGGTTTGGTTTTATTTTATTTCTTTTACATTTGGGGGCCGTAGTGGCCGTGATCGTCTGGTAGTTGGATTTACAACTACATATGCAATCAGTGCCTATCACCACTGATTTTGGGAGTTTGACTCTCGATCAGGGAGAGGTGTACAACATTATGTGACAAAGTTTGTCAGTGACTTGTCGGTGGTTTTCTCCGGGTCCTCCGGTTTCCTCCACCAATAAAACTGACCGTCACGATATAACTGAATTATTATATAGATAGGTGTGAATTATGGAGATTTATCCGTGAGATAAATTCCGTTATTTCACATGTGAAATATCAGTGTTTTAGACAACTATAAGTGTGGTGGTTACGTCCCTTGTTGTGTTACGGTGAATACACACATGATTGTAAACTGAAACAATTAAGCAAATGAAAATAAAGTTGTAGTACTTTTATAAATTATTTTAATTGAATCATTTTATTTATACATTAAAATCAACACTTGCTTATTCTAAATCGAATCATTTCACTAGCATAACACAACAGATTTAAATATAAACAAACAACGGCAATGTTAAAAGTGCATTGTAGATTGTCAGTTTCCTTTCACCACCCCTTTTCAATGAAAAATCGTCTGCTTTGAACAATCTTAAAATAAAAAAAAAAAACAAAATGTATGATTATTTTGACGCATATATGGCAGCTGTAGTCTCCCACTTTTTAGAAGAAAATGATTTTGACTTGGAAAATGTGGAAATGCCAGAATTTAATATTCTAGATGTCCAAACAAATGTTCCAAATACGTCGGTTCCGGGATACTGGTATTCAGATAATACCCTCATGTGACTTCCATCACCACGTGACTAAAATCTAGGCATCTGTAGTTCAAAATGGCCTGTGGTCTTTCAACTTTGTCGGAAATGGGATAAATGTTACATATTTTTCCAGATTGGGTTTCTTCCTGCTGTCAGATGTACACCCCGGAACCACGCACCAATATTTGCTGGATGACTTTTGAGATCGTTTTCCTCGATCTATTTCTACCTGCAGTGTCTACTGCTAAAAATGCCTAGATTTTTTATGAAGTCACGTAATCGGTGGTACGAATTCTTCCTCCAAGTCAGGAGAACGTCTTATCACGGAATCGTCGTATTCCAATACAAATGAAAATGCATATCAAACTAATGCCCAGCGGGTAGATTTCAGAACGTTTCATTTGAGGATATTGATTCATTCCTTAGTTCGATTTCTGTTACACATGAAATACACACGACTCGGACAATAACACATCGTGCTTGGTACCACAGATAAATCGGACTGACATGAGTCTTAATTGCACTGAATTTTTCCACAACAACTTTACAAATTCGCCCATATTCAAATAAAATTCTGAAACTCGCCCTTCATTTAAATTTTCAACTTTTTTCATCGAAGCGGCAACACTTCACTTGTTTGAATGTGCGGCCATATTGATTACACACTATCATTGCTCGTAAATTCATACGCGTGGAATGAAATATACAAATGAAATAAAATAATATAAAAGAAATTTTGGAAGTCTACAATGTATATAATAAGCAATATAACTAATCATTGATTTGAATATCAAAATAAGACCCCTAGTGACCGAATACGCATTAAGGATTAAACTCGTGGACGGAACAAGTTCCACCCATTCGTTTAATCCTTATGCGTACTTCGGTCACTCGTGTTCTTGTTTTGATATTCAAAATCTACGATTAGTAATAAGTAGTATATGGGCACGGACAAAGTCGCAATTGAGGAGGAGCAATGAGGAGCTACCGGAAGTGATCGGCCCTGACGGGAAGTGACGTCAGTCACGTGACCGGAAGTGACGTTACAGGAAGTTACGTCATTTCCCCCCGCGTTTTTTTTCTGTGACGTCATTTTCCCCCACATTTTCTACTATAGTAGTACTATAGTACAAGTACCATTGCGCATGACGACTACCGGAAGTTACCCGAAGGGGTAGATGCGCGCATGCGCAACCGGGTTTCCCGCCCTAGTGGGACCTTTCTACCGGAAATCGCGTATCCGTCAAAAAATTAAAAAAAAATATGAAAAAATAATAATTTTTTTTTGAAAAATATAAAAGAAAAAAAAAGGAGAAGTAGGGAGGAGGTCGGGAGGAGGACGAGGAGGAGGAGGGGGGAGAGAGGAGGAGGTCTCTTTGGGTGTAATTAAAAAATCACAACATATCCGAAAACACCGTAGGTAAAAACCGTTATTGAATATTATACTATATGAAAATGGCGGGAATGTGTAAGGGATAGAAAGGATAAACACGGCCGCCATAGAGAACACCCCAAATTTATAATTCCAAAGGACCAATAGAATGACGGGAAAGGGGTAGATAACGAGTGAAAGGGCTAGAAAAAAAACGATAATAGAACGCGGACGTCGTAGAGAGCATCTCTTAACCTTTTTTTCATTTTTTCCATATTTCTTTTTTTTTGGGTACGCGATTTCCGGTGAAAAGGTCCCACTAGGTCGAGAATCCCGGTTGCGCATGCGCACATTGACCCCTTCGGGTAACTTCCGGTAGCCCTGTCATGGGCAATGGTACTTGTACTATAGTACTACTTTAGTAAAAAATGTGGGAAAAAATTACGTCACAGAAGAAAAAAACGCGGGAAAAAATCACGTCACAGAAAGAAAAAACGTGGGGGGAATTGAAGTCATAGAAAAAAACCGCCGGAAAAATGACGTCCCATCCTGTGACGTCACTTCCGGTCACGTGACTGACGTCACTTCCGGTCAGAGCAGGTCACTTCCGGTAGCTCCTCATTGCTCCTCCTTAAATGCGACTCTGTCGGTGTCCATATACTACTGTTATGCTATATATATTGCTTAACGTGGTGATAAACACCATCAAGCAAAAACAAACAACCTTTTACATTTGTGCATAGGAAATGACGTAGATTTTGTTTTTGTTTATTTGTTTTAAGATGTGCATTTAGTTAAAAATATGCAAACAATTTGAACAAAATTCGATGTTTTGAACAAGTTTGTAAATACAGAGGCAGTTGGTGCCTTTTAATCATCTTTTTGATTTTGAAAGATACATAAAGATTAATAATATGTTTGAAGATATGAATAATAAAGGAGTAGAGCATAAACAGAAATATTTTAAAATAAATTGTGATCTTGATGTAATTAGCTGTCAAAGTTGGAATGTTTTATTTTTTTCACTATAAAATTAATGGCCGCAATATATCACGAGATTTTGAGAAGCTGCTTATCTCTGCTTTAAGGCATCATTTGTTCGTATTGTTTTTAATAAATAAGATAACACAGGTTGAGGCACTTTCTCGATCCATGCAAGCATTGTATGAAACTAATAAGCTAAATGGAAGATTCTTGCACATAATTGGAGTATTATTAAATTTAAATGTCCATCTAATACCTAATCTTACTAAAATGTTGCCGCCAGTCTCGATAGTTCTCAAATCTCACGGAATTTCAGTATTCCCTGTTCGCCTTATTATCCAGATTAATAAAATCATATGCGCTCAAACATGCGACAATTCACAGATTAATAGAATAATATGTACTCGACCATGCAACAGTTCCCAGACTTGTAGAATCATATGTACTCAAACATCTCACAATTCCCAGACTTGTAGAATCATATGTACTCAAGCATGTCACAATTCACAGACTTGTAGAATCACATCTACTCAAACATGTCACAATTCACAGACTTGTAGAATCATATGTACTCAAACATCTCACAATTCACAGATGTATAGAATCATATGTACTCAAACGTGTCACAATTCCCAGATTTATAGAATCATATGTACTCAAACATGTCACAATTCACAGACTTGTAGAATCACATCTACTCAAACATGTCATAATTCACAGACTTGTAGAATCATATGTACTCAAACATGCCACAATTCACAGACTTGTAGAATCACATCTGCTCAAACATCTCACAATTCCCAGATTTATAGAATCATATGTACTCAAGCATGTCACAATTCACAGACTTGTAGAATCACATTTACTCAAACATGGCACAATTGACAGACTTGTAGAATCATATGTACTCAAACATGCCACAGGTCCCAGACTTATAGAATCATATGTACTCAAACATGTCACAATTCCCAGATTAATAGAATCATATGTACTCAAACATGTTACAACTCCCAGACTTGTAGAATCATATGTACTCAAACATGTGACAGTTCCCAGATTAATAGAATCATATGTACTCAAACATGTCACAATTCCCAGACTTATAGAATCATATGTACTCAAACATGTCACAATTCCCAGACTTGTAGAATCATATGTACTCAAACATGTCACAATTCCCCCAGACTTGTTAAAACATATGTACTCAAACATGACACAACTCCCAGACTTGTAGAATCATATGTACTCAAACATGTGACAGTTCCCAGACTTGTAGAATCACATGTACTCAAACATGTCACAATTCACAGACTTGTAGAATCATATGTACTCAAACATGTCACAATTCCCCCAGACTTGTTAAAACATATTTACTCAAACATGTCACAACTCCCAGACTTGTAGAATCATATGTACTCAAACATGCCACAGGTCCCAGACTTATAGAATCATATGTACTCAAACATGTCACAATTCACAGACTTGTAGAATCATATGTACTCAAACATGCCACAGTTCTCAGACTTATAGAATCATATGTACTCAAACATGTCACAATTCCCAGACTTGTAGAATCATATGTACTCAAACATGTCACAATTCCCCCAGACTTGTTAAAACATATGTACTCAAACATGTCACAACTCCCAGACTTGTAGAATCATATGTACTCAAACATGTGACAGTTCCCAGATTTATAGAATCATATGTACTCAAACATGTCACAATTCACAGACTTGTAGAATCATATGTACTTAAACATGTCACAATTCCCAGACTTATAGAATCATATGTACTCAAACATGTCACAACTCCCAGACTTGTAGAATCATATGTACTCAAACATGCCACAGGTCCCAGACTTATAGAATCATATGTATTCAAACATTCCACAAGTCTCAGACTTATAGAATCATATGTACTCAAACATGTCACAGTTCTCAGATTAATAGAATAATATGTACTCAAAAATGCAACAGTTCTCAGATTTATAGAATCATATGTACTCAAACATGCCACAGGTCTCAGACTTATATAATCATATGTATTCAAACATGTAACAGGTCTCAGACTTATAGAATGATATGTACTCAAAAATGCAACAGTTCTCAGATTTATAGAATCATATGTACTCAAACATGCCACAGGTCTCAGACTTATATAATCATATGTATTCAAACATGTAACAGTTCTCAGACTTATAGAATCATATGTACTCAAACATGCCACAGGTATCAGACTTATAGAATCATATGTACTCAAAAATGCAACAGTTCTCAGATTTATATAATCATATGTACTCAAACATGCCACAGGTATCAGACTTATATAATCATATGTATTCAAACATGTAACAGGTCTCAGACTTATAGAATCATATGTACTCAAACATG
>MJUT01054109.1:100326-116530 GCA_002080005.1 Gigantidas platifrons | reverse complement strand
ATGGATATGTTCTGTTTGTCGTAATCATAACCCAATCCATTCTCATTCATGACTTGTAACCAACTTTGTGACAGAAGTAACATGAAGGGTGCCACTAGTGGAGCCAGAATTGCTTGCTATTCCGCAGCAAATGAGTTCACCCCGTTTTTAATGGGGTTTGTTTTGCTCAATTTTTAGTTTTCTGTGTAGTGTTTTGTAGATCATTGTCCTTTTTAGTTCACCTGGACCAAAGGTCTATGTGAACTATTGGCATCCGTCGTCTGTAAACTTTTCACATTTCAAGCTTCTTCTCCGAAACCACTGGGCCAATTGGAACTAAACTTAGCAGGAATGTTCCTTGGATGGTCCTCTACAAAGTTTCTGTTTTTCATTCCAGTCGGATATTCAACATGGCTGCCAGGGCCAATAATATGCTCTGATTGGCTGAAATTTCAAAGATCTTCTTCTCTGAAACAAATGAACTGACTGAACCCAAACTGTAAATGAATGATCATTGGAATGTCCTTTACTAACTTTCTGTTTTTTATGCCGATCGGAAATCAAAGGTGGCCACCACCGCAGGACATAGATTAACATTAGACCCTATGGGAACATGTTTAAATGCCTTCTTCTCATAAACTACAAACCAGACTGAATCCAAACTAGACAGCAGTGATCATTGGAAGGTCTTCTACAAAATGTAGGTTTTTTATGCCGATCGAAAATCCAAGATGGCCACCACTGCAGGAAATATATTAACATTGGTCCTATGGGAAAATGTTCAAATGCCTTCTTCTCAGAAACTACAGATATGATTAAAGCCAAACTGTACATGAATGTTCATTGGATGGTCCTCTACAAACTAGGTTTTTTGTTCCGATATGAAATTCAAAATGGCGGCTACGGCAGGACTTAGTTTAACATTGGACTCTATGGGAAAAATGTTTCAAAACGCTTCTTCTCTTAAACAACTTAGACAATTGAAACCAAACTGCCCAGGAATAATCATTTGAAGGTCCTCTAAAAAGTTTTGGTTTTTTATGCCGATCCGATATCCAAGATGGCTGCCACCACAGGTCATATTATTAACACAGGACCATATAGGAAAATACAGAAGCTATTGCACTGATTGAATCTAAACTGTGCATCAATCATTGGAAGGTCCTTTACAAACTTTGTGTTTTTTATGTTGATCGAAAATTCCAAGATGACTACCACTGCAGGACAGTTTTTATATAGGACCAATTGGTTCTTTTTATAACCAGGTGAACGATACAGGCTCTTGAGAGCCTCTGGTGTTTTGAAAGACATTGATATATATTCTTGATATTGCAATAAAAACTTGTTGCGAAACCATAAGCTTGCCCAAGCTGGTAATGAAATTACATTGGTATATAAATCTGCTACCATCATGACTGGCATTAAACACAATGACCAGTGACTGAAAGAATGCAAGCAGGTCATTAGACCCAGGCAAGAAGCAATTCAATGCGATGGTTGTGAGAAATGGGAACATCGGACACATTATCCTGATTCCGATCCAACCAATCTTTGCTCTTTCTCCTTATTATTGCATGCTTAACGGAGAAGCAATAAATACCAATTTTATAGTCTTTGGTTTTACTTGACCGGGGTTCAAACCCACGATCTACCACACTCGAGGGTAGCACGCTAACCATTACACCACCGATGTGTTTAATATTTCAATTAAAACACCACAAAGATACACAAAATATGATTAAGTTTGAAATATACAAAAATGTATTAATGGCCTTATGCATTAAGATTATCAAGCTGATTTACAGACAACAATGTATCATATAAAAATATTGAACTCAAATTAACTACCTTATAAAAGCAAGTAAAATGATGTGGTCACATTTGGTCGGATCTCTGATGATTTTTGTTTATATAAACATAGACAGGAAAATTATTGCACATAGCTCGATTTTATAATCACATTAATTTCTTCATTACATTAATTAATGGGGGCGATATTGATTAATGTTGGGGCGATATTGATAAATGTGGAGGCGATTTTGCAGTGTGCAATATTAATAAATGTGGGAGCAATTTGACTTACATTCGTCATGGATGCACTTTGAAGTACAATGTCTATGTGAATGCCTCAACTTTAATCAAATTTCATTTGCAACTACATTTTGTACCATTATATGACCTTCTATTGTGCATGATTATTGCAACTACATTTTGTACCATTATATGACCTTCTATTGTGCATGATTACACGATTACACCGTATGGTTCCTTTTTACAATATCAAGCGCTCATTATATTGAAAGTTTGCAGTAGACCAAGCTGGAAAATAATATTTCAAATGAAAAGAATAAGCTTTCAAAAGCCGCTCTTCTTTTGGAATTTAGGTGAAAATCAATTAATTCTTAAACGACAGTGTGGTTTGACGAACTTCCGAAACACAATGGCTACGAGATATTGTATTCAGTATTCATGGAGTTAAAAGGGACTGAAGGTGTGGAATTGAAGTACGTGTATTTAAAATATATGAAAACTATTGTGTGTAGTTGCTACTACGGAAATTTTAGTAAAAATTTGTTTGTTATCAGCAAAAATGTTCAAGATAAGAATTAACTAGAAGGTTGGTATTCACCAGGGAAGCAATCATAGTTAGACAGTGTCTTGTATATGTCATTTTATTATATGTTACATTTATAATAATAATAAATTCTTCATTTAGAGGGTTGCACAGTTGAAATAAGGTGATAAATATCTATCACTTTTCACCAAGATAACATATTACAGTGTTAGATTAAGATTTTTTCTCTCAACGGAATATTTTTTTATTAATTTGTTTTATATCCTATCAATGATCAGGGGCGTAGCTGAGGCTTAATAGTGTGCATGCCATAAGCATTGAGATGAGGTCTGGAAATTTTTCGTCGACGAGATGCAAAATGGTGCGATCTGGGGCGATTTCAGGGTTTCATATAACATAGAATCAAGCACAATTTTCATGACTTTGATAGACAAGAATTTCCTAAAATTGTTCACAATCTACCCTTCGTGTCTTAACAGATATGAGCACCTACATTGCTCTATACAAGTCCCCTTCAAAATCTTGGTGAATATGCATCAACACAAGGGGAGATAGCCTGTCATTCTTCATAGTCGACCTAACATAAGTTTTAAAACGTCTCAGTACACTAAATGACCTTTCAGCAGTAGCACTTGCTACTGTCATGGTTAAAACAACACACAATAGAAGGATAGAGAACTGGATTTACAGAATCAAGTGTGGTACAAAGTGTTGTTGGCAAATCATTGATTTGTAATGACCCAGTGGATTCGTCATCTGGCAACATCTCTCCTGAAATCCTCTAATGCCTGGTATGCCTCGTATATTGTGGCGACATGATCATCAGTTATTTTGTCTACAGCACGGGGCAGTATATACTGTTCATGGAAGCGGTTTTCCGATTTAAGGAGACATGATACAAGTTCTGTAATCAAATGGTCCAAAAATGGATAATACAAAAAATTTCGGCAATACTGTTTTGGCGTTTCCGCGAGGTGATTGGCTCTGGTAGTCTGTTTACCACGCCGTATTGGTGATAGGCTTGTATGAGTTGTTAGGTAATCCAACTACCTAACTCATTGAACCACCCAGGCCCCTTCTATGTTTTGGGATGAGCTGTCACTGCAACTGGCCACTGAGCTTTCAGTTTCAAAGTCTTGCGGAAGTACTACATTAGAAGATTCTTCACTTGAAGCATCTTCATCTACAGTACGTTGTTTATCAGGGATATGTCACAGGCACTTGGGTCCAGGATATTTTCTTCTTCTTCAATTTTATCAATAAAATGTGCATCTACAACGTATATGAACCCGTTTGACATGCTTCGTTGTGAAATAAACGCCTTTATGAATCGTGAGATAGCTGGTTTCTCTTACTTGTTTCATTTTGATCAACTGTCGATTGGTACGATCAAAATTGTTTGTTTCCAACAAGAGAAGTGGATCAGCGGAGGTAAGACATTCGATATTTTATGCCTTTTCTGTCAGAGTTATGAATTGATTTGTGCGTGAAAAGGATGATTATATATTTCTTTATGAAAGCTATTATTTGTTTTCTTATATCATTGACATTTCGGTGGACTTTGAACCACATTTTTACCAATAAACATGTCAAAATTTAACGTTATGAACTTTCATTTATTTTACAAAACATGTACATAAACACATACAAGCAACACGACCCACAGGGGTTTGTTACGATTTTTGTTTATCCCTCGAATACTCTCATGTGTCTCATGTGTACAAAAATGTATTTTTTTTTAGAGTAGTCAAGGGATAAAAAAAAATCGTAACAAGCCCCTGTGCACGACCCGCGGATGAAAAGGATACTTTTGTTTAAATGATAGACGTTTGACTCATCACAGTCACTTGAAGTTTCAAAAACTAAGGGGCCCGTGTGGCTCAATGAGTTAGGTCGCTGGATCTAACAACTCATACAAGCCTATCACCAATACGGCGTGGGTTCGCGCCCGGCTTTGTAAATTACAAAAAAGGGTGCACTCGACTCGCAAGTGATAAAATTTACCAGTTGCTTGCCCATGGTCGGTAGTTCTCTCCGGCTTCCTCCACCACTAAAACTGGTTGCCATGATATAGCTGAAATATTGTTGAAAGTGATGTTAAACACCAAAAATCAAATCATTTTCAAAAATTAAAAAACAATATTTATTTTTTATTTTTGGAACTTCAAGAGACTGTGGACTCCTAATCATAGACTGGTAAAATACATGTACATGTCTATGCGTAGATGCGATGCTCCCCTGTAGGCTGTGCCTAATCCATATTAGTAGCAATATTAAAAAGATCATTTTTTTAAACATTTATTTCCCATTTTTTTTAACTTGCCAATGTGCACGCCATGGCGTGACAGCGTATATGCAGCTACGCCACTGATGATGACTGTCACCTCTGTTATAATTAAATTAATTTTTTTGTCTCTTCAGAACAGATTTACAATCTTGTAAAACTTGAATGGCATATTTCAAATCAATCTCACTTTTGCAAAAACAAAGTATAAAAAGAAATTCGAGAGGGACAGACAAATATTGACAAGAAAAGTTTATTCTATCATTTATCGGTATAAGCAAAATCATTCCAGTTAGAAGCAAAGCATGATATGGTTATCAAATGCTGTCAATTCCCATTGCTAGTTAATACATGTATATAGTTCATGTCAGCCTGTTATTGATATAGTTAATACATGGTATAAAACAACATTGTTACTCATTCTCTTATATTCATCTGCTTGAGTTTCCCCTCTTCTAATAGATCAAGGTAGTTATACATATAATCATCAGAAAACCGTAACACTTGTAGTAGTGTCATCAAGGCTAATGTGTTAACTCCATCATCTAATTCCATCTCACTCTCGTAGTTCTTCATGGGTAATATATGGGATCTTGGTAGTCCCATGATCTGAGATACACTATCTACAACCTCTTTGATTATTGGACTGTAAAACACCTGTGAAATCGCCTCCTCTGTAATGGGACAAACTTTATCAATCTTTGTTAATAGAACAATCTGTGGAACACCTGAAATAAATGATGCATATCTCAAATATTTATTTTGAGTTTGGTGGTGTATTGCCATAAACTCCAAACGTCAACATTTTAATTTCAAGTTCATTGTTGTATGTATTTTTTTTTAATGTTATATGAGATAAGCAATTGTATGTTTTGTTGATATTGGTGGGATGGTTGAACATCACTATTTAAACTTTCTTATCCCAATTGGGTTAGCTCTATGGCTACAGATCTTTCAGTACGAATTTCTCACTTGTAGTCGAAAAGTTAACAATTAGCACCTCATTTCCATAAAAATTTCAGAATGAAGTTTGAGTATTTCATTTAAGCAAACCAGCTAAAATTAGAAACTAATATGACTTGGGTTTCTTCTAAACACTGTATTTAGTATGCAACAAATACTTGTGTAGAGTAAATTTCTACTTTGCAGGTGCCATTTTGCTGGTCTCGCTATCAAATTAAGTATCTTTGTTTAAGAATTGAATGTATTCTTTTGAAGTTTCATTGGGGTATGAAAGCGTTGACCGAATAGAAGTACATTTTCAATGAAGCGCGGTAGCGCTTCATAGCGCTTCATGTTGAAAATGTAGTTCGATCAATGTTTGATACCCCAATGAAACTTCAAAAGAATGCATTCAATTCTTATAATTATATTTAAATCACACCAAAATTTAATATAGTTGAATTTTTCGTTGTGAATTTTATTTGTGTTACATTATTTGCTGTTGGAAATTACTACCGCATTGATTGTTTACATCTGACGTTTTCATGGAGGCACGTGCGAGTTCGGGTTTTAGTTTCATTCGGGTGTGAAACATCTCTTTTATAATCATGTGACCACTTCATAACCAATCATATTGTAACATTTCAATGAAAAACGGAAGTAATGTAATTATATGAGTATAAAACTAATACGGAATCAGATAACATTTACTTTATCATGTTTAAGAAATTGCTTGAAAGGAACAGAAAGTGTTAATAATCTTGTTCAAATAGGTATAGACAAGCTGACTATATTGTTCATTTACATCTGTATTTTGATTCACATGCACATGGAATTAGACACACAATATTTCATTAACCTAATTAACAATGTCACAACATACCTTTCTGATTTAGTCTAGTCTGTAAACTTTTTATTCTTTCTAGAACTTTCTCTGGTATAACATCCACTGTGCTACAGTCAATGACAAATGCTACACAGTGGATCTTGTCTGTCAACTGTGGACTAGCTATAAATCCATGAATATCTGGTGAGATTGGCACAGATGGATTGAACTGAAAATAAAATCAATCTTATTTTCAGACATAATTGACATGTACACATCTTTGGTGAAACCAAAATAATTTCGGCTAAATAATTCAACTACTATTTTCATCCTCTCTCCATCCACATGCTGAGCAACAGATCATCATATCATGCAGATGAACATCATTGATAACTGTGAAGGTTATTATAAGAAAAATCTGTTGGCTATAAAGATCAGCCAGAGGTTTCCAGGAGTAGCTAGATCACATGATTTACGGTTGGTCCCCAATTGGCTTAAATAGTTCATAGAAAACATTGTATCTCCTCTTATTCTATTTTAAGATACAAATTCAAATATCAGCAAATATCATCTTAAACGTTTCCTCAAAATAGATTATCTACATTTCCCTTTGTGAACTTTCCACATATGTGTAGCAACATTCCAGCATATTCAGTATATATCTCTCAGTTTATACGATATTCAATAGCTTGTGTACCCTATTTCATAGATAGATAGTTGCGGCTAACAATACCTCTGCAGCACCAAAGAGTTTCATGGAGTGGTAAAGTTGAAGTCGTCATTTTAGAAAGTATTGCGGTTGTCGTCATGAAGGAATACCTATGTTCTATGTCACAGATGACCCAATCTAATTAAAATTAGATCTCCCACTTTGCTCTTGTTTATTTATATTTCGCGCGTGGGAGATCTAAGCCTGTAGACATCGCATTCTGGTGACCTAGGGTCACGCATATGTAATGAGATGCAAATAAAGGTAACGACCCTCAGAACAACCAATCAAAATCGTTCTCTGATATCACACATATATTTGATTTGTAATAAATACGCCTAGGCGTGAGAGGGCTTCTAAATGCCACTGATTTGTGCCGTAAATTATGAATTTTCACCTGAAGACGTCTTCTTGTCACCGGAAATGTAAACAGTTGTCGGAACAATTGGGCTCCGACATAGTCGATATAGATAACATTGGAAAAATTCCGAATGGATACTTGCATAATTCATTAGCACCCAGAGTTACGTCCCTTGCATAAATCCACTTTCAAAATCTCGCAAGCGATCATTTGAATGGACAATATTTTGCATGACCCTAGATCACCAGAATGCGATGTCTACAGGCTTGCGTTAGATCTCCCACGCGCGAAATATAAATGAACAAGAGCAAAGTGAGAGATCTAATTTTAATTAGATTGCAGATGACCATGCTATGTTCCGTTGGACATAGTCATAACTCGGTCCGTCCTTCTTTCCTAGTGCATGACATCACCAAATGTATAACCTGATTACCATGACCGGTGTCACTAGTGGGATAGGAATTGTTTACCTTTCTGGAGCATCTGAGTTTATCCCCCCCCCCCCCGGATTATAGTGGGATTAGTCTTGCTCAGTCTTTAGCTTTCTGTGTAGTATTTTGTGGACCATTGCATATTCCATCACTGGATGATATAAACTGCAACGACTTGTAGTTACAAAACAATAAGAATATGCCTAAAATTGTTCCACATAGTAAATCTAGCATAGATAAAGGGTAATACCATATACCAAGAAGTGATGATCGATCTGTAGCTGTTGTGAAGAATATAACGATTTACCCCCATCACAATACATTAAGGGCAAGTACTGTAGGGGACTGTAGGACGTACACAGAACGTAACTAACAGAAAATCTGAAAATGTAATTGCACTGGATGGATAGATTACATAAAGCTTGTAAACCAGGATTTCTACTGACAAAACGTTTTAAACTTTTACATTTTTGAAAACAGGAGAAATAAACATACCCAGGTGGAGCAAGAACTGCTAACCCTTCCGGAGCACCTGAGTTCAACTCCGTTTTAGTGGGTTTGTGCTACTCGATCTTTAGTTTTCTGTGTAGTGTTTGTACATCATTGTTTGTATTTTTGCCCTTTTTAGCTCACCTTGCCAAAGGCAATGTGAGCTATTGCCATCACTTGGCGTCCGTCGTCCGTTAACTTTTCACATTTTAATCTTCTCCTCTGAAACCGCTCAGCCAATTGAAGTGAAACTTGGTAGGAAGCATCTATGGAAGGTCCTCTCTAAAGATTGCTCATTTTGTCCCGATCCATCAACAAACATGGCCGCCATAGGAAATTTTTGTTTCTGATTGGCCAATTTTTAAAAATCTCTAAAAACCGCTTGGCCGAATAAACCGAAACTTGGTAGGAAGCATCTATGGCAGGTCCTCTATAAAGAATGCTCATTTCGTCCCGATCCGTTAACAAACATGGCCGCCATAGGCCATTCTTATTTCTGATTGGTTGATTTCTAAAAGATCTTCTCCTCTGAAACCGCTTGGCCAAATGAATCGAAACTTGATAGGGAGCATCCTTGGAAGGTCCTCTATTAAGATTGCCTATTTCGTCCCGATTCATTAACAAACATGGCTTCCACAGACAATTCTTGTTTCTGATTGGTCGATTTCTAAAAATCTTCTCCTCTGAAACCGCTTGGCCAAATGAACCGAAACTTGTTCTTGTTTTTGATTGGCTGATTTTTTAGATTCTTCTCTGAAACCGTTTGTCCAAATGGTCCCAAACTTGGTAAGAAGCATCTATGGAAAGTCCTCTGTTACGATTGCTCATTTCTTCCCGATCCGTTAACAAACATGGCCGCCACAGGCAATTCTTGTTTCTGATTGGTTGATTTCTAAAAAAATCTTCTACTCTGAAACTGCTTTGCCAAATGAACTGAAACTTGGTAGGATGAATCTATGGGAGGTCCTCTATAAAGATTGCTAATTTCGTCCCGACCCATTAACAAATATGACTGCCATAGGCAATTCTTGTTTCTAATTGGTCGATTTCTAAAAATGTTGTCCTCTGAAACCGCTTGGCCAAATGAACCGAAACGTGGTAGGAAGCATCTATGGAAGGTCCTCTATAAAGATGGCTCATTTTGTCCTGATCGGTTAACAAACATGGCCGCCACAGGCGATTCTTGTTTTTGACTGGCTGATTTTTTAGATTCTTCTCCTCTGAAACCGTTTGCCCAAATGAACCGAAACTTGTAAGAAGCATATATGGAAAGTCCTCTGTTATGATTGCTCATTTCTTTCCGATTCGTTAACAAACATGGCCGCCACAGACAATTCTTGTTTCTGATTGGTTGATTTATAAAAAAATCTTCTACTCTGAAACTGCTTTGCCAAATGAACCGAAACCTGGTAGGATGCATCTATGGGAGGTCCTCTATAAAGATTGCTCATTTCGTCCCGATCCATTAACAAATATGGCTCCCATAGGCAATTCTTGTTTATAATTGGTAGATTTCTAAACAATTTGTCCTCTAAAACCGCTTTGCCAAATGAACCGAAACTTGGTAGGAAGCATCTATGGAAGGTTTCTCTATAAAGATTGCTCATTTTGTCTCGATCCATTAACAAACATGGCCGACACAGGTAATTCTTGTTTCTGATTGGTCGATTTCTAAAAATTTCTACTCTGAAACAGCTTGGCCAAATGGACCGAAATGTAGTAGGAAGCATCTATGGAAGGTCCTCTATGGGAATTGATCATTTCGTTTTGATCCGTTAACAAACATGGCCGTCATAAGCAATTCTTGTTTCTTATTGGTCGATTTATAAAACAGCTCTATATGACTATAGAGATTGCTCATTTCGTTTTGATCCATTAACAAACATGGCTGCCACAGGCAATTCCTGTTTTAGATTGGTCGATTTCTAAAAATCTTCTTCTCTGAAACTGCTTTGCCAAAATGAACCGATATTTGGTGGGAAGCACCCATGGAAGGTTCTGTATTAAGTGTCCTCAAAGCAGAATGAAAGGTGAGCGACATAGGCTCAGCTCATTGTATTGTATGTCCTTCTTCGATTTACAACTTCTGATTACCCCTTTAGTAAAATCTTTTTGTTAATACTTACAGTAGTAAAAACATGTAACAGCACATGATATATTGCTAAAAAAATACTTAGAAATCTCTTCTGTTGTATTATTTTCCCATAACAATCAAAATTAGAAACAAGATTAGAACCATGCTTTGCTACAGAAGAACACTGGAGTAAGTATTAATTAAATAATTCAAATTATAGCTGAACAATAATTAAAAACAAATAAAAATAGTTTAGGAAAATGGAAAAGTCAAAACTTAGAATTGACAGTCAGTTGCAATTAAATTACTTGGATGATCAAAGTTGACTTATATAACAAGTACCTGATGCCGGTCTGGTAGATTACCATCCACAATGTAACTAATTTCGTGATTGTCTATCCCTTGGTCAGCTTCAAGTCCACGTGTATCGTGTAGGCGGAAGTGCATTGGTTTACCAGTGGGACCATTTCTTACTTGATACATCCGGTACTGAGAAACATAAGTATTTATATCTATTTAACAATAGTCCGTGGGCTAGCATAACCTCCCCCCCCCCCCCCCACCTTCCATATTAACATATTTTTTTAAGTCCTCCTATATATCCTCTTGAAAAAAAAACATGTTTACATTGAATATTTTGGGATGAAATTACATTGTTGAGCCCTTTTTAACATCCGTTTGACAATTTTGCCGGACTTTCAGATTTTTTCATTCTTCACTGTTGCTGAGGTCTTGTAGCTTATGAACAACTATTAGAATATAAAAACTGGGGTTTGGTGGATAGCTGATTATATTATCGTTCAAATGAATACAAGTTATTAATATTTTATGAAGTTCAGTAATCGTAGGAGGCAAAAAATCTATCCCTACCCCTGATGAAATTGCGTAAAACGAGATTTTTCGCCTTTTGTTTTCAATAGTCAAAATATTACACAACTTTGATGGTATTTTCATAATGAATTTATTAATACTATTGCATTTATGGAAAATTAAACCCATTACATCATCAAAAAACATGCTTTGTAGTGTAGATTGCAGAAAAATGGAATACATGTATTATGATTTTTGCCGATTTTAGCTCTATTCAGCCCAAAGCGCGTAATATCTTTTTCATAATATAAATTGATAACCAAATTATACATCTGTCGTGTGAAGTTATGTTATGGAGACATTTTAAAATTAAATTTGTTCTAGTACCACCCTGTATAGGGCTTCTAGCGGCAAAATGTTACCCCTTACCCTGCCGAAAATTGCATAATATTTTCTCATCAGTATCAGTCCGTGGGCTAGCATAACCCCCCGTACACCCCCACCTTCCATGTTAACATATTGTTTTAAGTCCTCCTATATATCCTCTTGAAGAAAAAACATGTTAACATTGAAAATTTTTGGACGAACTTCCCGTTTGATGCTAATATTTACACCCTGTCGCAGCTTTTTGAGGATTTTTGATTTTTTTCAATTTTTGTCTTTGTGAGCATTAAATGTATACTAAACAGTCCTGAAAGTATATCAATATGGTATCAAATGAAAGCTTATAGTATTAACTTTCAATTGAATACAAAATATATACACTTTGTGGCTATCAAATTTTGTCAGACGTGGAAAACCTACCCCCCCCCCCCTTCCTGAAATGACAAAAAAAGACATTTTTTCCCTTAAAAGTTTAGATAAAAAAATATTTCGTTCTAAACTGTGATCTTTTTTATACTAAACCAAACAAATATATCACATCTAATAAATCAAGCACTAGTAATCCTTTATGAAGTGATTTTTGTGGTCAAAATACTTGAAAAATGGGATATTTTCAATTTTGGAGATTTTCACAGGATTCTGCTTATATCTTAATTTGACTAATAAAATAAAGGATACCGCATCATAATGACGGTTGATTTTTGTATCTGGGTACTATAACAATGTAAAAAGGGAATAATTCTGTTCTTTCTACCTACTGATTAACAAAACAATAGGAAAATATTAGCCCTACCCCTATAAAAAAACATGTAAAATTTGATGAAACTCGGTTTATTTCCTTAGAATCATGGTCGGGCAGAGTGAAATTTGTATTTGCCCTGTAAGATCTTTCAATTCTTTATTTAAACAAATCATATGAACATCATCTAAGAGGGTTTAAATTCTACCAATGTCAGAAAACATGAAAAATGGGTAATTTCTGATTTTCAGAATTTCTACAGAATATTCTTTATTGGCCAGGTTAAGCTGCTTTATGGGAATTTTTGTCCAGTCAATATAGTTTTATCTGAATGCTGAATGTATTGGCATTATTTTGAAAACCATTAACCCTCATATATGCATATTATGATGCCCATTTTAGCTAAATTATATCCCTTCCTCTACTTGAAAACTGGGACAAATATACATGATATACTCAATATTTCCATATTTCAATTTCATTCTTCAACAAATGACCTGAACAATGAGTATTGCAAATGGTCAAACAGTATTGAAAATTGGCGAAACAGTTCTCACTAGTCTTCCTCTTCACCATCAATTCTGTCAAACCTGCAATATTTTCCTCGACTAAAACGTCTGCGAGTTGTCGTGGAGATAAATCACCAGACACCCATTTTGGTCTTGGGACGGGCGGACGTACAGACAGACAGACGGAAGGACAGACAGAGGTAAAACAGTATACCCCCTCCGGTGGAGCTGGGGTATAACAAGGAGTGACAATTCTCTTTGATACTGGAACTTGAAACAAGAAAAGGTTGATAGATATCACCAAATTAGCACAGTAGTACCAGCAGGAATTGTGTACAGCACTTTTAGGCCTGCACGCGTTTACACGCTGTGGTACAACGAGCGCATTTAAGGGGATTGGAAAAGTCAACCCAATTAAGACATTATAAAAGTCACCCCAATTCCAAAGTGCTCTTGCACAAATTGGAGTTTCCTGGCAAATTTCAGAGGATTTGTTTCTGCAGATGGAGGCTTTTACCTGCTTGTTGTAACTATCAGGTAGGAATTTGGAAAAGAGCCCATATTGTAAAACCAGTATGTCCGGAGCCTACTCATGACAATGGTTGACAGTGTGTTGGGATGATTGAACCAAAATGGGTGTCTGGTGATTTCATTCCACGACAACTCGCCGACGTTTTAGTTGAGGAAAATATTGCATGTTTGACAGAAAGCGATCAAAGTGATGATGAATTCGACGATGTTTTATACCCGTTGATTGATGGTGAAGAGGAAGACTAGTGAGAACTGTTTCGCCAATTTTCAATACTGTTTGGCCGTTTGCAATACTCATTGTTCATGTAATTTGTTGAAGAATGAAACTGAAATATGGAAATATTGAGTATATCATGTATATTTGTCCCAGTTTTCAAGTAGAGGAAGGGATGGAATTTAGCTAAAATGGGCATCATAATATGCATATATGAGGGTTAATGGTTTTTAAAATAAATGCTAATACATTCAGCATTCAGATAAAACTATATTGACTGGACAAAAATTCCCATATATTTGTTTGGTTTAGTATAAAAAAGATCACAGTTTAGAACGAAATATTTTTTTATCTAAACTTTTAAGGGAAAAAATGTATTTTTTTGTCATTTCAGGAAGGAGGAGGGGTAGGTTTTTCATGTCTGACAAAATTTGATAGCCACAAAGTGTATACATCTTGTATTCATGTGAAAGTTAATACTATAAGCTTTCATTTGATGCCATATTGATATACTTTCAAGACTGATTAGTATACATTTAATGCTCGCAAAGACAAAATTGGAAAAAATCAAAAATCCTCAAAAAGCTGCGACAGGGTGTAAATATTAGCCTCAAACGGCAAGTTCGTCCAAAAATTTTCAATGTTAACATGTTTTTTCTTCAAGGGGATATATAGGAGGACTTAAAACAATATGTTAACATGGAAGATGGGGGTGTACGGGGGGTTATGCTAGCCCACGGACTAATACTGATGAGAAAATATTATGCAATTTTCGGTAGGGTAAGGGGTAATATGTTGTCACTAGAAGCCCTATACAGGGTGGTACTAGAACAAATTTAATTTTAAAATGTCTCCATAACATAACTTCACACGACAGATGTATAATTTGGTTGTCAATTTATATTATGAAAAAGATATTACGCGATTTGGGCTGAATAGAGCTAAAATTGGCAAAAATCATAATATTTCATTTTTCTGCAATCTACACTACAAAGCATGTTTTTTTGATGACGTAATGGGTTTAATTTTCCGTAAATGCAATAGTATTAATAAATTCATTATAAAAATATCATCAAAGTTGTGTAATATTTTGTCTATTGAAAACAAAAGGCCAAAAATGTCGTTTTTACTCAATTTTATCAGAGGTAGGGATATATTTTTTGCCTCCTACGATTACTGAGCTTCATAAAATATTAATAACTTGTATTCATTTGAACCATAATATAATCAGCTATCCACCAAACCCAAGTTTTATATTCTAATAGTTGTCCATAAACTACAAGACCTCAGCAACAGTGAAGAATGAAAAAAATCTTAAAACCCGGCAAAATTGTCGAACGGATGTTAAAAAGGGCTCAAAAATGTAAGTTCATCCCAAAATATTCAATGTTAACATGTTTTTTCTTCAAAAGGACATAACAAAGGACCAAAAAAATTTAGTGGGGTTCGAAGGTGGAAAGGGGGGGGGTGCACGGTAGGCTATCTCAGCCCATGGCCTACAAAGAAAAAAGGATAATTATGATCATGACTACATATGTTAATTTTTGTTCCATCATACGGGTATATGTCAGTCAGTGACGTTTCCTGCCTGATACCATTTTAATTCCATTAATAAGTCTTAATAAAATTTATAAAGGTTATTGGTTTGTCTTTACTAACGAGATTCGCTTTGCAGGGGGTCATGTTTTAACAATGAATAAGTGTAGAAATAACTTTCAAGTATGCTCATGGTCAAAAGATTGGAAAGCCAAATAATTTAAAATTCTCTGTGAGCAACTACACCAAGGGTCTAAACAAGATGGCCAGATTAGACTAAGTTTACCTGTGTCCTGGAGAGATTGGCCTTAGTTTTAATGTTCACTGTATTTATATAAACCAAGGGTCTTTATAGGATGGCCAGATTAGGCTAAGTTTACCTGTGTCCTGGAGAGATTGGCCTTAGTTTTAATGTTCACTGTATTTATATAAACTAAGGGTCTTTATAGGATGGCCAGATTAGGCTAAGTTTACCTGTGTCCTGGAGAGATTGACCTTAGTTTTAATGTTCACTGTATTTATATAAACTAAGGGTCTTTATAGGATGGCCAGATTAGGCTAAGTTTACCTGTGTCCTGGAGAGATTGGCCTTAGTTTTAATGTTCATTGTATTTATAGAAACCAAAGATCTTTATAGAATGGTCAGATTAGGCTTTAAGTTTACCTGTGTCCTGGAGAGATTGGCCTTAGTTCTAATGTTCATTGTATTTATATAAACCAAGGGTCTTTATAGGATGGCCAGATTAGGCTAAGTTTACCTGTGTCCTGGATAGATTGGCCTTAGTTTTAATGTTCACTGTATTTATGTTAA
>MJUT01054109.1:89025-100014 GCA_002080005.1 Gigantidas platifrons | reverse complement strand
GCCTTAGTTTTAATGTTCATTGTATTTATGCTAAGTTTACCTGTGTCCTGGAGAGATTGGTCTTAGTTTTAATGTTCATTGTATTTATATAAACTAAGGGTCTTTATAGGATGGTCAGATTAGTCTAAGTTTACCTGTGTCCTGGAGAGATTGGCCTTAGTTTTAATGTTCATTGTATTTATTTACGTATGACCGCTGTCGCACACGACTTCCATATCAGACGATGTTCGTGTCCTTTAACAATAACACAACGGGTACCACTGGTGGAGCAGGATCTACTTCCCCATGTGGAGCATCGAGTTCACCCCGGTTTTTGGTACGGTTCGGTTTGTTCAATCTAGTATTCTGTGTGGTTGTTTGTCGATCCGTGTTTGTCTTTTGGTCCTTTTTCTTTTGGTCATTGTATTCTCTATCTTTCGATTTATGGCTTCTGATTACCCCTTATTAAAATTTCCCTTCCATTGCAGAAATTGTCAAAATTAAAAAAAACTTGTAGGCAGATCGAGGGGAGATGTCAGCTCTCACCAAGATATCTTTCAAACTTTTGGGTTTCCTGAAAGCCAAGACAGGTAGTTCTTGGAAGATTTTACACAATTCTGGGTGTTATTGTATGGTTGTCCCAATAGTCACGAACGATGTTGGATAAATTACTGAGCGCAGGATGGTATGTGATGACAAATGGCACTCTGTTGTTCGCGTTCTTTTCTTTATATTGAATGAGGTCTTTTCTGTCAATACCACTTGCTTTGTTAAAACAATGGTTAATGCTCGCATTGTTGTAACCCCTCTTTATCAGATGACATTTCAGTTCCCCAAGCCTTGTTTGGTAGTTTGTTCATTGGAACAGATGCGTTTGATGGCTTGGCTGTATGGAATACTTTTGGTGCAATGTTTAGGATGACAACTCTGTGGGGACAGGTACTGATGTTTATCTGTCCGTTTGTTGTATATATCAGTTGACATACAAATGTAATACCATTTTCACAGGTGGTGTAAGTATCCAGAAAGGAGATGTTATTTCTAGATGTTTCATGTGTGAATTTTATAGTGGGGTGAACCATGCCAACAATGTTCACCCCACTATAAAATTCACACATGAAACATCTAGAAATGACATCTCCTTTCTGAATACTTACACCACCTGTGAAAATGGTATTATGTCAACTGACATATACAACAAACCGACAGATAAACATCAGTACCTGTCCCCACAGAGTTGTCATCCTAAACATTGCACCAAAAGTATTCCATACAGCCAAGCTCTCCGAATAAAACGCATCTGTTCCAATGAACAAACTACCAAAAAAAAAACGGCGTGGGGAACTGAAATGTCATCTGATAAAGAAGGGTTACAACAATGCGAGCATTAATCATTGTTTTAATAAAGCAAGTGGTATTGACAGAAAATACCTCATCCAATATAAAGAAAAGAACGCGAACAACAGAGTGTCATTTGTCATCACATACCATCCTGCGCCCAGTAATTTATCCAACATCGTTCGTGAGCACTGGACAACCATACAAAAACACCCAGAATTGTGCAAAATCTTCAAAGAACCACCTGTCTTGGCTTTCAGGAAACCCAAAGGATTGAAAGATATCTTGATGAGAGCTGACATCTCCCCTTGATCTGCCTACAATGGTCAGTGTCAAAAATGTGATTCGAGATGAGTTGTACGACTTGCAAAATCATCCAATGCACACAAAAATTCAGCAGCACACATACAGGAGAGGAATTCATCATATACTGCAATGCCAACTGCAAGACAGAAAATATTATCTACCTCCTGGAATGTGCAATTTGTGGCCTTCAATACATCGGGGAAACTAAACAACAACTTAGTAAACGCCTGAATGGCCACAGAAGCGATGCAAATCGCAAACCTGACTCTCCACTCAGCAGACATCTCAGATCGACGGGCCATCATGATTCTTTCGGCAAACTGAAGGTCACCATAATTGACCAAACGCAGACAGGAGAGGGAAAGCTTCTGGATTAGAAAACTTAAGACCTTTTCACCGAATGGAATCAATGAGAAAAAATAATATCCTTTCTTGACTCCTATTTTTGTGGGTCTCCTCCAGTCCTATTAGAACATACAGTTTGCTCAATTGGCCCAATGTATATATTCCACACTTTGGTGGGCCGTTATTGTGAATGAGTTTGGGTATCATACCGTTTTCAAAAATATTTTTGACAGTTCTATTTGATACATTTACCAATAATGTCTCATTTTTATTTTTACTTTTTATTTCTAATTTAACATTTATTTAAATGAGTAGCCCTATTGTGTATTTATATTATTGTTATTGTACTTTCATTAATTTATATGTAGGATTTCAATTCTTTTATGTATGTAATTTCATATGTGCAATTTCTGGTTCTTATGTCCCGCACATGGACCGTCAGAAACTTTTTTTTTAAATTAAGTCGCCATATTGGTTCGAAATATTATTAGTCCCCTACCGGCGAAGCCGAAGGTGACTATAGTTTTAAGTTCCACCCGTCTGTCACCTTAAAATTTAAAGTTTTCCGGACTTTTTTTTTTACGTCCTTTGATATATTGACTTGATATTTGGTATGTGGCTATATCTAGATGAGTTACAGTTTAAGTTCGATATTTCGTTCCGGTCGAAGGAGTTTTGGTGGAGTTATGGCCCTTGCACCTGTATTTTTTGTTCTAATTTTAAGTTTTCCGGACTTTTTTTTACGTCCTTTGATATATTGACTTGATATTTAGTATGTGGCTATATCTAGATGAGTTACAGTTTAAGTTAGAATTTCGTTCTGGTCGAATGATTTTTGGCTGAGTTATGGCCCTTGAACTTGTGTTTTTTGTTCTCTATTTTGTGTTGTCTGGATTTTTTTTTTTTACATCCTTCGAGATATTGACTTGATATTTGGTATACAGCTATTTCTAGATGAGTTACAAACTCATAGATAAAGATTTATATGGAAGAGGTTACAGATGGTGACTTCAAATATGACAGATAGCTTTAAGTCAGTTTCATTTATTCTTATTTTTAGTCCCCTACCGGCGAAAGCCGAAGGGGACTATAGTTTTAGGTTCCGTCCGTCCGTCACATTAAAATTTTAAGTTGTCCGGACTTTTTGTTTACGTCCTTTGATATATTGACTTGATATTTGGTAGGTTGCTATATCTAGATGAGTTAAGTCCGAATTTCGTTCCGGTCGAATGATTTTTGGTTGAGTTAGGGCCCTTGAACTTGTATATTTTTTCAAATGTTTGGTTGTCCAGACTTTTTTTTACCTCCTAGGAGATATTGACTTAATATTTGGTATGTGGCTGTATCCACAGGCGCTCGTGGCACGGACTTACCACCCCCCCCCCTTTCTAACTTTCTGTTTACAAATTTATTTTCAATAAGATTTCTTTATTTCTTTATTATTTCATCTCTTTTTCCTTATTTTAACTTGTTCGTGTCAATATTCATATAATCTTATGTTAATATCAAATTGCATGTGTCGACCCGATACTAATAATCCACAAGGCAAGCAACTCCGCAGGCCCCTGTTTTAGTTTTGTGCATACGATAGCTCAGCTGTCCAGAATTTTAAGATTTTCACACATTTATTGCCAAATTATTCGTATAAAGACCCATGATTGACGGAAGTGACGTACCACTGCATTAACTTCAACGATAGGGTCAGAAAATATTGCGCCAAAATAATAAATGTTTGGAACTTTTCTGACCCTATCGTTGAAGTTAATGCAGTGGTGCGTCACTTCCGGCAATCGTGGGTCTTTATACGAATAATTTGGCAATAAATATGTGAAAATCTTAAAATTCTGGAGATGCACAAAACTAAAACAGGTGCGGAAAGACGGGTCTTTTAGGAATGGATACATGTCCTAGTTTTATTGACATAATGGAAATAAGGTGCAATAAATGTACTCGAAGCGAGCAGGGGTACGATTTTTAAACCTGCGGAGTTGCTTGCCTTGTGGATTATTAGTATCTATACAGGGTCGACACATGCAATTTGATATTAACATAAGATTATATGAATATTGACACGAACAAGTTAAAATAAGGAAAAAGAGATGAAATAATAAAGAAATAAAGAAATCTTATTGAAAATAAATTTGTAAACAGAAAGTCAGAAAAAATGGGGGGGGGGGGTCGAATGATTTTTGGCTGAGTTATGACCCTTGATCTTGTAATTTAAAATCTAGTCACTGCAAGGTGATACTTCTAATATTTTAGGTCCTCTGATTTTTGCAGCCGGTAGGGGACAATGTATTGCTATGTGCAATACTCTCAGAATTCTTGTTTAAATAGACATTGATCAAGTCCCTCGGTGGGACGAAAAGTTTGTCATTCAACAAAGTGTTTAATTCTTTATCACTTTGTTTTGTGTACTTGGTGTTGTTTTACAAACCATTTTAGACGTTTATAAATTTTATTTTACTTGCATAGTATCGTTATACCGTAACGATCCAACACCCCGTAAGATTGATCGTTGACTGGTTTTTCAGACTTTGTATATATATATATTTCGAAAATATTTCATTTCTATTTGGAGAATAGATTTTATTATCAATATCTCTAGTTTGTTAAAACTTTGATTAGTATTTTTTCAGTAGTGCAGTTTGGTCCATACATATGGAAGATAATGTTAGCAAAGACATGTTATGCCTGGCTCCATATAAAAATGAAGTATATTACTTACTACAGTGGTAAGACTGTGATCTGCATTTCCACTACAAGCCTGACTAGTAATGTATCCACGAAATATGGAGTTTATTGTATTAAAAAAGCTGGATTTGCCAGCTCCAACCTGCCCTACTAGCAATACCCTGGCTTGATCAACATTTAACTCTTTCAGTGGTTTATATTGTTCAATGTTCCTCTTAAGCTCTTGTAGAAGCTGGAATTTAAATAATATATATACAGTAAATGATATAATTGGGGGGTCATAAATTCATATTCTAAATTTGTCATTGGCAAGCGAAGTGTCTGAATAAAAATAAGATACAGTAGAGAAGGAAAATGTGCATTTTCTTTTTATAAAATTAAATAAATGTCCAGACATTTAAAATATCCTTGTCATTTATATAATCCCTTTGTTGGATATAAAGTGAGATGTAAATAGAGGCATAACATGATCATGTACTTGAAGTCACATGTAACACATTTTGCTGGTATTACCCGTTTTTAACCCATGCACAGTGGTTGACGCTTGCACAACAAAATATGCGTAATGCATATCGCGCTACAGATCAACAGTATAGAAGTAGAAGTAGAACAATTAAGCCACCACCATCATACAAACACCATATTCGCTAGCCAAGGGTTACGATCCGCTCTACTCAATGAAGATGAATAGAGCAGATCGTAACCCTTGGTTAGCGAAGATGTACAAACACATACAGACTCTGTTTAGAGTTGTTTTTTTAAATATCATTTTTGTCACTTTTATAATTTTGAGAAAAAAAATTAAGAAATCTATATAGCACCTGTAGAGTGGGTATTATCGATAGCAATCCACGTTGCAATTTCTTTGCAAATATCTCACTATTTTGTAAGTATTACAATTCAAACCAATCCTGTGAATCTATTCAAAATACTGATTTTTCATCTAAAATATTTCGGTCCTTTTTATCACAGTATAGGAACCTGTACGCCTGAAATCTCTTATTGACGTGCTCATCTGTAAACTGCATTACAGTTTCGGTGGAATTCAACATCTTACACTTTCACGGCAGGTAAGTTTTTCTATGTTTTCATTAAATTCAAAAACTTGACAGAATGCGTATGATTGATTGATTGATTCAAGGACTGCATCTTTGTTTTTTTTAATGTATTAGCCATATAGCGTCATACTTACCATTTTAACAGGTTCTTCTGAACAAGGATAAAATAAAATTGTCCCGTTTGACCCTTTATCCTTGAATAATATTCTCGATACTTGTGTTGGTAATGTCAATAGATATGAACACAGTTTACGCAAAATTACAGATATGAATACCTCAGCATTGCTAAATAAATAGACATTTTACAATACAAATTTAGCACGTCAATCAGGTTACAGACCGTTTTCAAACGCGACGTCAAACAGACATACACAGCTACAGCAAACAGCCGACAGCACATTCATTTTTTCAATCCAATTTTTTAGTAGGAAAAATTATGTTTTCTTTATCGCTTCTTTGTTAAAAGAATGCTTCTCACATCCAAAACTATCCGTGCAAATATAGTCTAAATTGGAAGCCATTTAGGCATAAAAAAATGGAATGTTTACCTTTTCTGATAGTAAAAACAAACTTTGATACTCCATTCTGAATTTGTTGCGTTATTTTATCCAAAGAAACTTTAGCGGCCGTTAGAGTAATGAATCATGTACATTCTGTAACATTTTTACACAGATACATTGTATCTGTCGATAATAAATTCCGAAAAACTTGCCTGCTTTGAAAGCGTGGGCAGGTGATTTCCACCGAAACCGTAATGCAGTTTACAGAAGAGCACGTCAATAAGAGATTTCAGGCGTACAGGTTCCTATACTGTGTTTATCATTCAAAAGTTATTCGATGTGTTCATGTTCTAATTGAAAACCTAAGTAAATATTCATCTAAATAAGAGTCTTATATAAATATATCTATGTGTGAATGTATGATATTTTTTCCATAAGTAATTATAAAATACTTGCCTTAATATTCCACTCTGGTGTTTTCCTCCATGGAGTTTCGAGGGGACCATTAGCAAAGTCTGAAATGCATACATCAAAGTTATCTTGGTTCTCGAGTATGTTTGTTTTTCTCACAGGAGTCGGTAACAATCAAGACATCGCACGATATGACCCAAACCCTTATACAAGTTTGTAATATTAGCATATATGTGAATTTAGGTCATTTCGAGCGACGATTGTTACCATCCCTTGTGGTGTTTTTCTTTTATAAAATATGGTTCTCTTAAAAACCTTATCTTATTTGGAAGACATGCAATTAAAATTTATCGCCCATTAATTAGCTATAGGGCGTTGTTGATTTTCATTTTTGTTTCCTATAGAGAGAGTAAATTATTGTATTTCACCCGATCTGACTACTAACAAAATATATCTTGTGTCTGATCCATTTTGTATATTTAATTGGCAAATAAACTATGTTTAAGCTAATCTATTTATCTATCAGACGTCACACTTTCTGTTGTGTAACCCGTGCGCTTCCGGTGGCTTTGCCGCATGGACCCCCTTTAGATACGATAACGTAACCCTCATTCCGCTTGTGCTCCATTTAGGGTTACGAATCGATCCCATTCAAAGTATGGGAGCAGCGCCCGGAGTGATTCACACCGGGCGGTTTTTTGTCCTAATTCCGTTGAAAGTGGTTGGAAACATTAACGGGGGTGAAAGATAAATATATTTAGGTAAACCTTAAGGTGTTAAATAATCGCTGCAGCAATCCATGGTAGACTTATATCCATCTGAAAATTTGAATGCATAAAATCTTCTTTCTGTCCGACATTTTGTTTACAAGTTGCTAGTTCACGCGCACTTGCCTCGTTTTTGAAATATCCTTATTTGGATCAATTTTATAGTAAAACGTAGTAACAGTTTTCCATATTTGACATATATGGATAGGCTCCGCCCATCGCGAGGTGTTATGGCGAAACGATCATTGTATTGTGCTTCCAGGGGCGTAGCCAGAATAATGGAGAAGTATAGACACAAGCTGTTTCGGCGAGGAGTCTGGGGCTGCTCAAGGAGATCCATGCGGCAAAGCCACAGGAAGCGCACGGGTTACAAAACAGAAAGTGTGACGTCTTGATCATTTTGGAAGTGCTATTAACAACATGAAATTCAGATTATTTTGTCCCTTTTTGACAATACCACTACGAACTAACTAGAACTTTAACGTCCTTGACTACCCAGATAGACCTCTCGCGGCCGGAAGGATGGTCACGTTATATACCCTTCGAAACTTTAATGCCGAAGGAATAACAAAATACATGTCTGATAGAGGTTACTCTCTGAACTTTTATTCGTCATGAATTATTATTCATTGTTTTCACTTGTATAAGTTTATGAAGTCATCAATAATCATATCCAAGTCAACTTGCACATGTCTGTGTATATGCATAAGTGATAAGTTGGACAGTCGTTCATCCCCAGTAGTCGACATTAAGTAGAATTAGTGCGTCTTATTGCACTGAAAGATATCTCGCTTGTTGCCGATGACACCGGCATTGTCAGTAAGATACTGATGATGCTGTATATAGCCGGGTGTAAACCACGGTTTGTTGCATGTAGAGCGTTGAGCACAGGCACTCAAATTCCGGATCCCCCCCCCATATGCCTTTTTCCTCATTTGGTCCCTCCCGCGATTATGGTATGGATCTTAGTCTGGAAGTATATCTTTGAGCTATTTATCCATATTTTACAACATTTCGTGTTACAACTCTCTCGTTCTACTAATTTTTGTTTCTAGGTCCAGCTGACGTTTTACTAAAAAATCTTAAAGGTAAGAAACAACCGTCAAAAATACGACGAGGAAACCCTCGCTTCGACTCGACAATTTACAATAACACGCCAGTTTTCAAAAGGACATTCGCTTGTCCTCGTCTCAAAAATGATTTCCCTTCATTCCGATCTAGTTTATACGTACGAACAACAAATATTTATTGACGAAATTCAAGTTTATTCTCGACGACACATCCAACTTTCCTCCACTGGTGACGATTCAGGAGGTCAACCGAACATATTTTGCTTCGCGCGATTTCATTGGTCGGAAAGATTTTCGGAACTTTTTTAGCTTGTTCTTCGCTATGCACGGCCAATCCATTTTGTATCGAGAGGCCTATTAAGCGAGACTTTTAAACCGCGAAAAAAAAAGTGGAAAGTAAACCTTACAGATCCTTACACGTTACAGAGATGAACAATGCAGTAGGTTAAGCCGGAGTACATACAGTTTTGTTTATGTGATTAATGAATTAGCTTAGTTTTATCAATTCTGATTTCTTTTTGGAAGAAAACAGTAATTTATATTTTAAAATATTCGGCCTACTGTAGTAATACTTTGGTATATAGATATTTCGATCTTGTTCAAAGAATGGGCAATCTAAAATATAGTGAAATTCATCACCGAGTTCATTTTTATTACAGTGGGTACAAATTATGTTATTTCTATCAGTGTTATTCCACCTTCCAATTTCAATAGGTAATTTATGATTTGCTGTTCTATATCTGCATAACTCAAATACATTTTTGTTATCTAAAATATCAAAGTATACTGCCATGCAAAAATAATTTTTAAACAATCTGTAATTTATAGCCTTTCATGCATCAACTAATAAAGAATGTCAATATTGTTCAAACTGATCTTGTAGGTTTCTAATAATTGTAAGTCGAAACCAGTTTGGGTTAACAAAGGTTTATGTGTTCCAAATATATGCGAAGCCACATTCATTTAGAATTTTCTTAACATTATCTAGCCATATGAAATGCTCCACGTTTTTGATTGACATATAAATTATAAATTATTGTTGACAATTTTAACTCTTTTCCAGATAGCAATTTAGCACAGAATCGGATTGGCCGTGCGTAGCGAAGAACAAGCTAAAAAAGTTCCGAAAGTCTTTCCGACCAATGAAATCGCGCGAAACAAAATATGCTCGGTTGACCTCCTGAATCGCCACGAGTGGAGGAAAGTTGGATGTGTCGTCGAGAATAAACTTGAATTTCGTCAATAAATATTTGTTGTTCGTACCACAGGCGCTCGGGTACACTCCGTGATTTTCGTTATTTCATTAAAATTAAATATTTTCCCTTTTAGTGCCTCTATTCTAACCTTCTCTACGCAGAATCACCTAATTTTGACGTATTTTACACATCTTGTTACAACCCATTTTTTCTATAAATACTATAATATCAATGTTATAGTATTTATAAAAAAAATGGGTTGTATCAAGATGTGTAAAATCGGTACATTATAGATATAAACATGGAACATCAACATGCGTATTCCAATAGGATTTTTTTTTAAAAGTCAAATTTATTGCAAGATTAGAAGGTACTTTAGAAAAACAACAGAATAAATTACAAAAAGGATTCACCAAGGGCGCGTCCTCTATCAACATTGCTCTCCTCATAACAGAATCTATAAATGAGGCCAAGGACAACAATGAAACCCTAATTCTTATTGCCTTGGATGCAGAAAAAGCGTTCGACGTTGTAGATCATATTCATCTATTTTGGAAAATATACCATCAGGATATCACTGGATCAACCTGGCTACTAATAAAGGAATTATATAGGAAAACAACTACTCAAGTAAAATCTGGAGGAGAAATTTCAAAACCATATGTTAATCACCAAGGGGTTAAACAAGGAGGAATATTGTCTGCCGGGTTCTACAAAGCATACAGCAATGACATATTAAACACCTTAGAAAGAAGTGATATGGGATTTAAAATAGGAGCTAGTTATGTGGGTTGTCCAACTTGTGCAGACGATATAATGCTATGCGCTAAATCTGAACAGGAAGCACAAACACAATTATATATTATAGAGCAATGTACTTCAGATGACAGAGTGAAAATTAACAGTAACAAAACAGAAATCATTCGCATAAATGACAACAAAGCTAAAAATAAACCACTAACGCTCTTCAGCGAAACTATAAACGAAAAAAATCCTTAAAGCACTTAGGTATTGAACGAAAGAAGAACAACAGACCGGATATAGAACTAGAGGCTCACATGACCCTGTATCGCTCACCTGACATAAACTAAGTCCTCTTAAGAATGTCTGCATGCCGAATACATTCAGGGGTGTGGAAATATTGAAATATTCTACTTGTCCCCGGGCAAGTTATCTGAAAAAGTTACTTGTCCGGACAAAATCCTACTTGTCCTGTTTTTGGTTTTTTTGTTTTTGTTTTTTTTTTATAAACATTTGATACTTGCAAACACAGTTGCTAACTAAAAAAAGTAAATTGAACTTGTTTATATTTTCTATTACATCAT
>MJUT01054109.1:70800-85105 GCA_002080005.1 Gigantidas platifrons | reverse complement strand
ACTAAGTCTAGTCATGGCGGCCATCTTGAATTTCCGATCAGCAAATGATTCACAAATTTAGTACAGGATCACCCAATGATCATTCCTGTAAAGTCACAATTCAATTGGCTTAGTGGTTTCTAACAAGAAGATTTTTAAAATTTCGACCAATCAGAACACATTATGGGCCCTGGCAGCCATGCTGGATTTCCGATCAGCGCCAAAAACAAAAATCTTGTATATGACCATCTAATGAACATTTCTGCCAAGTTTGGTTCAAATCTGTTTCGTGGTTTCAGAAAAAAAGATGAAAATGTGAAATTCCCATAGGGTCCAATGTTAAACTAAGTCTAGTCATGGCGGCCATCTTGAATTTCCGATCAGCAAATGATTCACAAATTTAGTACAGGATCACCCAATGATCATTCCTGTAAAGTCACAATTCAATTGGCTTAGTGGTTTCTAACAAGAAGATTTTTAAAATTTCGACCAATCAGAACACATTATGGGCCCTGGCAGCCATGCTGGATTTCCGATCAGCGCCAAAAACAAAAATCTTGTATATGACCATCTAATAAACATTTCTGCCAAGTTTGGTTCAAATCAGTTCAGTGGTTTCAAAGAAGAAGAAGAAAGTATGAAAAGTTTACAGACGCGGACGACGACGACGACGACGACGACGACGACGACGGACGCAAAGTGATGACAAAAGATCACATGACCCTTTGGGTCAGGTGAGCTAAAAAAGAATCTCTATAGCAAGAGGCACTATGTATTCACTCATGGGAGCAGTTCTACACGGAATCAATGGAATAAAACCACTGATAGCTTGGAAATTATGGCGAACGTTCGTTGTGCCAAGAATGCTATATGGAATTGAAACACTCAAGATAACAACAACATATATGTACAAACTCGAGCAATTCCAAAAAAAAAGACCCTTAAACAGATTTTAGGCTTGCCACAACAAACAGCTGATCCAGCAATCTACATCTTGCTAGCAGCCGAGTGTATCGAGCAAATTATACATAAGGCAATTATTGGATTGTTTCTAAGGATATTAAAAGATCCAGATTCAGTCGAGTACCAACTGGCCATGCGACAATTAGCAATCAAAGACTGTGACTCAAATAGTTGGTTTATAACAGTAAATGAAATTCTACTTTCATATGAATTGCCATCTGCTCATAAGATTTTATTAAGTCCTAAGAAAAATTGGAAACCTATAACTCATACAAAAATGTACAACTTCTGGAAAAACAAGTGGTCAGAAGATGAAAAAACAAAGTCAACGTTAAGTTATATGGAAACAGATACATGGAAATATAAACAACCAAATTTGTGTAGGAGCAGTGTCAGAGACAACAAACGAGACGTCAAAAAAGGAGTAATAAAATCACGAGTTTTGACAGGAACATACAAAACCCAACATGTCATCAGCCGGTATGAAAAATCTAGCACATCGTCGATATGTCGATTATGCCAAAAGGACACGGAGGACTATACACACTATCTCCTTAAATGCGATACACTGTCGACAATAAGATATAATCCTCTGGTAAGATTGACTTTGCATCTTGAGAAATTACAAGTAAACACAGATTTCCTAGTTAATTCTGAAAATGACTTGCTTCAACTGATAATTGACTGCAGTGCAAGTAATCTGATTGACTCTCAATACCGGAAAGATGTAGACGCGATCTGCAGAGATCTGATTTATGCTCTGCATGTGAAAAGAGCAGAACTGCGTATAGAGTAAAAGGTTGCTGTCAGTTATGTTTATATATTTTATATTTTTATATAAATGAAACTCTCAGACCAGTGAGAAGAACGTTATTTTTAAATGTTAAGATACCGTTTTATAATGATTTTTATCTTTTTAATAAATCTAGGATTTTTAAGATTGAATATTTTTAATCCATGCCAGTTCATCCATGTACAGTGTAAATACACGTTATAGTTTATTTTACCTTTTAAACCAAATCGTTTAACTTTTAATTATATTGGTTTTAAACATTAACGCGTACGTCAGCTATAATTGACGGTGACCCTTCATATAGGGTGGACTTTCCTGAACAGAACAGAACAGAACAGTATAGGTACGTGTCTACACCATTAGTTCCAGACGAAATAAAGTCAGTTTTGTGTTTAAATTTTGTTTTCTCGAACATTTTGATTTATAAAATTCGATTGAAATTACAGCAAAACTACATTTATTTCTTCTTTTCTTGATACAGTTGTACATTGAGATTATCATTTCAATAAATTTTTATTAACACTATTTAGCATACCTTCAACGAAATAAACCTCTAAATCTGTTACTTTCAAGTTTCCGTTGCAAATTGTATTGGCATTCTCTCCCTTCACGTTATATGCGTTTCCAAAACCTATACCACCATTCAACGGAAAACAAGTGCCATCATGTGCTATCGTTCCAGTGAAGGTACCCATATCATGCCCGCTACCAAACGTTGGACCATAATTCGAAACATCATATATTGCATGGCCCTGTGAAGCAACAGGAAATTGTATTGGCTTGAAAGTTCCATTTTGATATAACCGGAATAAAAACGCTTTCTGGTCTACTCCCCAGGTTCCTGTATTCCTCCAACTAATGGACGTGTATCCCCCATAAACAGAACCGTTACTATTGTACAACACTGTAACAGTAGCGCCTTTATTGTTACAGTTGGTGTGAAAAGTTGTAGCATTGCAGCCATCTCGGGATATCTTATACAACAAAGTGTACTTGTGTCTGCCACCTATCCATTCTGACATTTGTTTCTGGTCCCCTTTTTTGAACTCTGTTGTCATCTTCGATGGGTCTATATGCCTGTATAGGATAAATATGTCATGAATGTTGAGAACAAATTTATTGAGCTTATGAACTGTGACATAATACAAATTGTGTTAGCTCATACATTACATACATTTTTACAGGAGTCGGAGGAAAAGATTTTTATGAAACTTGAATTTTTCATTGGACACTTTTATTTATTCAGTAACATATATATACAAGTGTTGCCTGAGGACAAGTGTGGACACAGAAATGTGCTATCCAAAAGGCAAGTGTGGATGTCAATATTTCATATTATTTAACTGAACAAAAAAAATTCATGGACACAGAGGTCCTGGATTTTTTTTAATAAAAAAACAAATCCTTGATTATTATTTTTGCTTAAAGTCCGGTCCTTTTGTAAATATGGTATATAATAATTTTATACACAAATGATAATTTAAGATATTTTTCAATAATGAAAGCATATTTTAAAGTTCTAGTTAGCTCACCTTGCGAAAGGCAATGTGAGCTTTTGCCATCACTTGGCGGCCGTCGTCCGTTAACTTTTAACATTTTAATCTTCTATTCTGAAACCCCTCAGCCAAAATGAACTGAAACATTATAAGAAGCATCTATGGGAGGTCCTTTATAAAGATTGCTCATTTCGTCCCGATCCATTAACAAACATGGCCGCCACAGGCCATTCGGCTGCTTCATAATATCCGGCCATTCTTGTTTCTGATTGGTTGATTTCTAAAAAAATCTTCTTCTCAGAAACCGCCTGGCCAAATGAATCAAAATTTGGTAGAAAGCATCCTTGGAAAAAGATCCTCTATAAAGATTGCTCATTTAGTTCCGATCCGTTAACAAACATGGCCGCCACAGACCATTATTGTTTTTTTATTGGTTGATTTCTAAAAAATCTCCTCCTCTGAATGATACCCAAACTTAAGACCTTATCACCGAATGGAATCAATGAGAAAAAATAATATCCTTTCTTGACTCCTATTTTTGTTGGTCGCCTCCAGTCCCATTAGAACATACAGTTTGCTCAATTGGCCCAAAGTATATATTCCACACTTTGTGGGCCGTTATTGTGAATGAGTTTGGGTATCATACCGTTTTCAAAAATATTTTTGACAAGTAATATTTTTGACAGTTCATTTTGATACATTTACCAATAATGTCTCATTTTTATTTTTATTTCTAATTTAACATTTATTTAAATGAGTAGCCCTATTGTGTATTTATATTATTGTTATTGTACTTTCATTAATGTATATGTAGGATTTCAATTCTTTTATGTATGTAATTTCATATGTGCAATTTCTGATTCTTTTGTCCCGTACATGGACCGTCAAAAACTTTTTTTTAAAGTAAGCCGCCATATTGGTTCGAATTTTTTTTTATTTCATTAGACATTGATAAAGTCCCTCGGTGGGACGAAAATTTTGTCATTCAACAAAGTGTTTAATTCTTTATCACTTTGTTTTGTGTACTTGGTGTTGTTTTACAAACCATTTTAGACGTTTATAATTTTTTTTTACTTAAGTATCGTTATACCGTAACGATTCAATTCTTTTATGTATGTTATTGATCGTTGACTGGTTTTTCAGACGTTGTATATATACAAAGAAAAAAGTTAAGTACCCCCTGTTATATTAAAACAATAAGTTACACTAAGTTTGGATTCTAATATTTACATTGATTATAACAAGAACAATGTTCCATTAAAAAGATGTGCTCACACAGGTGTGACCATTACGTCTAATATCGACAGGCTAGTCATGCACATGCCTCTCACGCATTACTCAAAATTCAGTATGATCACGCTTCGAATTTGGGTATTTAAGTCGTGTTTTAAAAAAAATGTATTCATTCTCAGTAAGCATGGTACGAAGGCGAATATCAGAAGCACACAGATGGTAAATAATCTGCATGCATACAACAGGGATGTCTTTCAAAGCTAATGGACGTCGGATGGGCTACCACTATACTGTGGTCAGCCAACTGGTGAGAAAACACACACAAACCAACAATGTGAAAGACTTGCCAAGATCCGGCAGACCACGGGTAACATCTGATCGTGACGACACGGCATTGCTGCGTTTGTTAGACGGATGCCATTCGCAACCAGTCCCGTACTCAAACAACACTGGCTACCCAATAGACGTCTGTCAACAAGAACAGTTAGAAACCGTCTGAAATCAGCGGGACTTAAGTCAAGGAGAGTCATTAAACATTCACTGTTGGTAGACCGACATCGACGATCACGTTTGGCATGGTGTTTAGCACGACGTGGTTGGAATTTAAGGACATGGCGCAAGATCCATTGGTCAGACGAGAGCCGGTTTCTGCTTCATGTAACCGACGGCCGGATGAGGGTTTGGAGACACAAAAATACAGTCTATACCCCAGGGAACATCCAGCCAACTATCCCTTACGGTGGAGACTCAGTAATGGTTTGGGTGTGTATCTCTCATGACTGCAAGCTGGATTTAGTCACAATACAAGGCCAACTAACTGATGATCAGTACATCAGAAACGTCTTGCAACCAGTTGTTGTCCCCCATTTCGACAACCACCCACTAGCTACAAGGCCTGTGTATATGGATGACAACATCAGGCCTCATCGTTCAAGAGCAGTAACCGCCTATCTCCAAAGCGAAGCCGTGACTTCTGTTCCTTTGCCAGCCATGAGCCCGGATTTGAATCTCATAGAGCATACTAGTATTTGGGACATGTTAGGCCGTCGTATACAGGATCGGGAACCTCCTGTGCAAAACATTCGTCAGTTGGAAGCAGCTATCACAACAGAACATACGACGTCTAACTGGAGGGATGAGACCGTCATCCAAGCACGTGGGGTTACACCCGGTATTGAACTTTGAACAATAGATGTCGTCAAGTGATTCATAAGTGACGTTTTGAAAGTGAAATAACAATCTTATCGTGCTTTTAACTGTGAAGGTCAATACTTAAAATGGACATGTTTTACTGCAAAAACTGGCCTTGTGATATTGTGATTAAATATTCATTACAGTAACATTTTTCTTGATTTTATTTATGGTTTCTTACAGCCAATGTAATGTTCTAACAGGTCACCGTTGCGTTCTTGAGATTATCTGGTCAGTAATCTCGTGATACTTGTATCATTTGTCATTTCAAAAAAAAAAACATGGGGTGCTTAACTTTTTTCTTTGTGTATATATTTGTATGGATTCTAATCACGCTTATTAATTAATGTTATTTTGATACAAGTGTTATTGTAGTAATATCCCAATTAATGGGGAAAAACTTCCAAGTGGTGAACAAAAATGTTACGAAGATTGAGTCACATGACATATCCCATGATAACCGGCTGTGTCCCGATATGTATCTTGCATGGATTGCACAGATAGATGTAAATTATCACATTTAATATGATATTGGACTGGAGGAATATAGTCTCGCAGCATCTTACAATGGTAACAAATTATGATCAAGTCAATATGTACTAACTTACCAGTTTTACCACACTCGCACTCGTATCCGATAGTAATAAAATAAGTTTAATCATCCCAGATCACGTGATACGTAAAACGAAACTAGGATTTTCCGGTTGTTTTGTATTTTCTGAAAATGTACTACTGTATGGTTTTTCAAGAGTGTATCTAAATGGCATAAGAGTGAGTAATTCATGTATCATGTTCAGGGGCGGATCCAGGATTTGTGGTTAGGGGGGCGTGAGTAGGCGATGGTTCTGGGGACCGGTTAAGGTCCCCAGCGGGTCCAGGCATGGCAGAGTCCTGGTAGGGGGCCCAGGGGGGCGAAGCTCCCCAGAAGCTCTGGGGGTTTAAGGAATTAGACATTTATTTGAACGACAATTTTGAATCAATCACACCATGTTTATCAGACCAAAAAAACTTGACTTTGAGTCTTAATTTTGTCGGATAATTGTTAACAATATGTTTTTGTTAGATTATAAGAACCTAAAGTAAAACTTTTTTTGAACAACCGTGATGCGAATTGTTCAACCCATGACTGATCGATCACGATATTTTAACCCTTCAAAGAACTATTGGTTTAGTTTTAAAGCATTCCTCATTTCACCAATTGGTCAGTACTTTCGGGTGGTTCTAGTTAGTACTGCCCGTCCGGATGGAGCTGTTCTTTTCGTCGTTTGATTCATTCATTGAAAACGTATGATTCGACCGCTCTTGTTTATAGACAAATAAAAGCGGAAATTGTCAATACATGAACTTGTTGTTGATTTCTGATTAGCTAACGTAACTAAATTAGATGATCAGAATCGTTTCATGCAGCATTAATGTTAACATATTCACCTTTGTTTGTCTATAAACAAGAACGAATCATACGTTTTCAATGAATGAATCAACGGCGAAACGAAAAGCTTCATCCGGACGGACAGTATACTGATCATTTATCAATGGGTAGAGCTTTTTAGAATGATATCCCAAATTTACTCCTAATATCATTACTATTCATTTTGACTTTTGAACAGTTTCAGATAAGATTGCTGCCACAGTAATAATAGGGATTCATTGTGGTCAAAATAACACATGCTTTTTATCTTGAAGTTACAAAAAGTTGTTTGTTGAACTGCTTAATTAACGTTGTATAACATATGCTTTGCGAATTTTAGGGGGGCGCACGCCCCACACGCCCCCTCTAAATCCGCCTCTGATGTTTGTGTTAAAATATTGTAAAATTATACAATCTAGGCTTATACGAACAAGACTTAATCCCGACTGCACAATACCCACAAGGGTACTCTATATAGGGGTGGTCGCTGACTTAAGTATGAGTGGCGTTTCATGTCATGCGATGATGGTTTTTCTATCGACTGACTTTCAAGAAATAATCGAAAATCATGAATAAAAAAAAGAGAAATAAATCAAAATAAAACAACAAAAACAGAAACAGAAAAAACACTATATAGATGGAAGGTATATGGTGTTTAACGCCACTTTCAACAATATTTCAGTTATGTATGTATGAATGTGTAAACTAACACACATACATGTATCTCTGCCCTATGCCATGTATTCTGGGCTGCTGAGGTAGCCTGGTTATATTATATTACAAGATAGTTTCTATATACTGTCTGGTTGGATTAATGCTTGTATATGTTTATATGAGTTAATAGTAATCCTTTATTCTGCATTGTATTTGTTGTAATATCTAATCATTGTAATACTTATGCCCCTTGTGGGTCCTTGATTTGGTAAATAAAGTTCTTATTCTTATTTTTATTCTTATATATCGTGGCAGTCAGTTTTATTGATGGTTAGTACACGGAGAAAAACACAGACCTGTCGCAAATTACTGGAAACTTTATCACATAAGGTACCGGGTACACCTCGCCATGAGCAGGATTCAAACTCGCAACGTTTGTGGTGATAAGCAGTGCCGTCTTAACGCATGGGCACGCTGGGCAGTTGCCAGGGGCCACCGACTATAGGGGCCCCGTGCTAATTATGTATGTTGTGAACGGGATTTTTTTTTAATGTTTAAACACTGATTTGGTTGGAAGTAGCAATACAATAAGTACATGTGTATATGTTTAATTTTATTGACAGTTTTATTCACGTGAGTGGTTGTGTGTATACGGATCTGAGTCCCTTGCTTTGCCCGGGTGCATATTATGCTGTTAATACGGTCCTGATGATATTCACTGATGGCATATGAAGCTGTAAATATAATGTCTAAAAAGTTTACACAATGCACAACAACACCAAATGTATAATTTAAGTAGTAACAAATAGTTACTGCTTTGAAATTTACTGGCCTGTGTCTATTTACCTATCTAAAAATTATATTATAAAATCCACCCATTGTACTTAATTGATTTTTATTAATTATTAATCTTGTAACCAAAAAAAAAGTATGTGCATAGTATCTAAAGTACAAAAAGAACAATAACTCTCCGTTCCTTAGAAATAATGGAGAGTTTTGACAATAGATTTACATAACAGCTGGATTTTAAATGTTAGCTAAATCTGTAACACGTTGTATATATACACTCCGACAAAAGTTAAGCACCACCCTATATTTTTATCGATATATTTTTTTACATCAATATTGTTAAAACAATAAGATAGATATCACCATTTTTCTTACACAAATAAAAACAGATTTCGTTCGCAAACACAAATGTTGAAAAGTACACGTGGCACTTTACACACCCTGTCATATACACATAAATAAAAATCGATCAATAACCTGTTTCACAGGTAAGTAAGTATGTGTGTACAGGTAACGAAAACAGCAAACCGATTTGAAATAAGTTCATTATTAGAAAAGATATTATTGAAACAACAAGTCAGGTGGTGCTTAACTTTTGTCGGACTGTATATAAATATAATATATGTAATAACATATCTCACTGATAACGGCACAAGACTGAATTATTTACCTTTTTCTTTATTCCTTTCGAATCTAGGGGTTGGAATTTTCTTATCCAAAACATTCTCTATTTTCATCTCATCCCGTTTAGGTTGTTTTCAGTTATTTTGAGTTTGAGTTTTTGCAAAGCTCCTGTATTCTGTACGACTATATGAAATGATATGTCGACATAGGTAAATCGAGCCTGCATTTGATGTCACTCCTATGATTATTCATACGTTTATTAAACAACTGTATATATATATACTGTTTCATCGATGTATTGGAGCCCACCTACACGTAACACCACATTCCTAAGGCCAAATGGACTTGTTGGATTTGCAGCTGACATTGCAAAAAGATTGTATATTTTTGCCCATTGATCCTCTTGTGGAACTTCTGTGTTGTTTCCATGTTTTTGCAAGTCATGTAGCGTCTATCCCCCACACCATTTACATTGCCCAAACTCTGGTTTGCTCTTGGACATCTCGTCTCCCGGCAATTGATCTTTTTAAACTTTTGGGTTTAGAATGTGTTTGTTATGATGGCGTTATTATCTCTGAAATATGTTGAAATTATTTCATCTCCTAAAATCCGGTATGGTATTGAAAAGTCTTGAAATAATTGTTTTGCATTTACAAACTTTTTCAGTATACCTTTATTTGTAAGTTTGAAGCTTGAAGCAGCATTTGGAAATATGGAAACCGAATTAAGCCGGCATGCTGAGGCAAACAAGGTTATGTATTTACGTTTCGCTAATTATTAATTTAGAAAATATCTGAAATTAAGTTGTATGTTTATATATATATTTGTTTGTTTTGTTTTGGTTTTTTTTTTTTTAAATAAAAAGTGGAAATAGATCAGAATTTTAAATACAGATGCTCAATTTCTTATCCATATTTTGTTTCCATATCATTATGAAATTTGGAAATGCAACGATTGTGTCGAAACTTTGCACAATGTATGATGATAAGTGTGCGTGGGTGTTAAATTCTATAGATTAACGAACCCCAGCAGACACACGGTACAACATCAACTAAGTATCATAACTTGTGACATATAGGTAGGGATGGTCTTACCAAAGGGTAATTGATGCTGGACAATATAATAATAGCTGAAAAAAATTGATTGTCAACAAATATATGGTTTGCCATTCACTAAAGGGGTTGATCTTGCCGTTATGTGACATTTACATGGATGTTTTTGTTTCGTGGTAGAAATATCACGACGAGGATCGACGCATAATGTGTTTGCTGGGTCAGTGATTCTCTATGAATATTGCTTCAATTTCCTCCTCTTATAAAAGTAACTTATTCCGCAAACTATTGAGGATTTTTATCACAGAGCTTTACCAAAGACAGGAATATGTCATCAGGACATATACTATATGTATGATAGCGGTCAAGACAGCCCCAGTAATTATCACAGACTTCTTAAAAACAACAAGTATGCCACATAGCATGATGTACCTGGTATTTCAGATTATTTAGCTGTCATTGTAATTTTAAATATAAATTTTAGAATTTCTACTATTGTTAAAATATCAAAATATTATTTTTCTAGAAAAAACTGGAAGATCTTATTTCCCAGTTAACTGTAGCTGCTCAAGAACAACAAACATTTATAAAAGCATATCAAGATGCCAACAAAACCCTCATAAAAGAACAAGAAAAGAAGGAAAAGGTTATTAAAGAACTTGGCGAAGAACTTCAAAAGACAAAATTAGCTTTTGAGAACTCAAAGGTTAAACGTGGCAACAGTCATTATCTCGATAAGAAACTAGCAGAAAAAGAATGTCAATTGATAGAAGCAAACAAGACGATTAAAGTTTTAAAACAAGAAAAGGAAAAGATTGAAAAAGAGGTTGAAAGAAAAGAAATTGATTTATTGCGTTCTCAAAAGGAGGAAATTGACAAATTATATGGGAAACAGGAACAACAAAGGAGAGAAAATGTGATGCTTCATGAACAATTAGAAAAAACAGATAGACAGTATCATGAAAATCTTAACAGAGTTGAACAAGAGAGAGATGCATTAAAACACCAGGTAGAAGAATGGGTGAAAAAGAAAAACACAACAGGTAAATCAGGTTTTATCTGAAATTGTAACATAAATACGCATTTTTCCTTTGGTGTTTTTATGCAGTAATCAACTAAAAAATAGTGAACTTTTACAAACCATGGTCTGACATGAAGATCTGGATGTTATTCCATGATTTTGACATCATAGATCTGTTATTCTATGATTTTGACGTCAGATCTTGATGTTATTCCATGATTTTGACGTCAGATCTTGATGTTATTCCATGATTTTGACGTCATCGTGTAATTTCTGTTACAAAACAGATATACCATGGATCTTACTCATGAACTTATTTAAACCAATTCATCCTTCGGATTCATTGTTTTAAACAAGGATTTATATATAAATCCTTGGTTTAAATAAGTTAATTCGTAAGATCCATGGTATATATAATACTTATTATATAGATTGAAACAATAAGGATTATGATTATGATAGTAACTTACACTGATCTTGTCAAACAATAAACACACAATTACATGGAACTATCTACAAAATGTGAAGTTACTTTTGTAATGTTTACACTTAACTGATGGATTGTTATTTAATATAACATCGAGTGTGTAGTTAATCTGATTAAAATCAGATCTCTTGCTTGTCCCCCCCTTTTTTTACTGAGATGTCGTCACATGGCGTGGGTTATTTTAGGAAAACCCCATTACGGGTCACATTTGAGTGGCCTTATGTCATGAATATATATAATAATATGATAAATCCATTTTTGTTCAATCACATTGCTCATAGCATGCAAAACAGTCTAGTTACACTTGCACATTTTTGCAATCGCTGCTTTCAATTTAAGCAAATAAAAATTAGTAACAGTAAAGTTATGATTGAATTAGGAAGACATAATAAAACTGATATTAATAACAGGATTTGTCCCTTGTGTAAAAATGGAGTTGAGGATGAATATTATTTTATGCTCCAGCCTCAACAATATCAGGAGTAAAATGTTTGCCAATATTCTTAGTATTTTTCCATCTTTTCATGTTTGACTGATGAGAAAAAGTTCCTTTATTTATTTCAATATGAAGAATATGATATTGTAGAAATTTTCGTGAGGAGAGTAAACGAAATGTATAATAGGAGAAATGAGTTGATTGATAAATAATTTTATGATTTCTGCAAAGGATATTTTTGTGTATTGTTAACAAAAATGATGGCAATTCATTGCACAAGGTGATAGTTTCATGAAAATATAGATCACTATTATATGTTGTATGTTGATTGATATTTAAATCATATTTATTATGTACCACCTCCTCACACTAAATGTCGTTAGTGAGGCATGCGTTTCAAACATGTATATAGTTCGATTGCAGTTAACAGTTTCTTTGTTTTGTATTTAATGTGTTGTTTTGGTAACAATCCTTTGTATATGGATTTCACACCAATACAAATTCTGTTCTGTTCTGTTCTGTTCTTTGACTGGTACATAGGTTAACTCTTATGTGACCTGTAATGAGGTTTACTCCAATCTTCCCCAGTGACACATATGCATTAGTAAAGGGGAATAACTGATATATATGATATTAATTAGATTGATCAGAAGCTTATTATCCAGAGAGTACAGACAATACAAAGGACAAATAATGATGTACAAATATTTGTTTTTCCTTTTTAGTTTGTGTCCAAATGTATGCAGCTGTCAACAAGGAACTATGTGAAAATATGATGAACGAATTGGAAGGAATGTTGAGTCTCCAATTTGAAATGAATAATACTTTAATTGAAGTGGAGAAACACAAACAACCTCCAACAGACAGTGACTTACCTCTGTTAGTTCTATGTATTAATGCCTCACGACTAGGAACAGATGTCAATCAAGCTCTTCTTAACGTTAGTCGTAAGTATTATATTTGGAGGATGAAAATGTGTCTGTTTTAGGTACCTCTTCATTCCAATTATTTTATAAAGGTAGAGTTTAGATGCATTATTGTATATTAAGAACTGATGTCATCAAATCTCGCATCAAAATGTGATCCCAACCTGTAATGTGTTATATGATGACACTCCATAGAAAGAAAATCAACAACTATAATACAACTACACATTATAGGGCAAATAACTTGAATTTTTAATATTAATATACTGAGGAGTGCATATAGGGAATAATTTACACTGAGGGAAACACATCTCAGAGACTTGCAATAAAGCTTATAAAATCCTAGGTTTATAAAGGGGTAAATGTACATCTTGCTTACCTGAAGTACAATTCAAGGGTACAAAAACTTAATAAAACCACAAATAGTTTGTACAAGTTCAGTGTGGGATCCTTATCTGAGGGATAAATTAGAAAATATTTCAAAAGATCAACAAGATATATTACATCAGATATATTACTTGTACTACTGACCAGGATCAATGACACCAATTAACCAATATACCATGAGCTGAAGTTACCATAACTAGCAGACAGGAGAAGGAACAACACATTGATATTGCTATTCAAAGGACCCCAAGAGTGCCAGCATACTAACAGAATTGTTTAATAGACCAATACAATATAGCAAAAGTAAACATAAAAAGAGCATCTCAACAGGATATATACCAGAACAGACATATTGAAATATGGTGGCCTTCCAAAACACAGCAATAGATTGGAATTCGCTGCCATAAAAAGAGCATCTCGACAGGATATATACCAGAACAGACATATTGAAATATGGTGGCCTTCCAAAACACAGCAACAGATTGGAATTGGCTGCCCTAAAAAGAGCATCTCAACAGGATATATACCAGAACAGACAGACTGAAATATGGTGTCCTCCCAAAACACAGCAATAGATTGGAATTCGCTGCCCTAAAAAGAGTATCTCGACAGGATATATACCAGAACAGATATATTGAAATATGGTGTCCTCCCAAAACACAGCAATAGATTGGAATTGGCTGCCATAAAAAGAGCATCTCGACAGGATATATACCAGAACAGACATATTGAAATATGGTGGCCTTCCAAAACACAGCAATATATTGGAATTCGCTGCCATAAAAAGAGCATTTCGACAGGATATATACCAGAACAGACATATTGAAATAGGGTGGCCTTCCAAAACACAGCAACAGATTGGAATT
>MJUT01054105.1:101398-111904 GCA_002080005.1 Gigantidas platifrons | reverse complement strand
ACAGATAACCGCCAACCTGCCTCATGTAGCTTACAGACAACTTCCATTCTGCCTCATGTAGCTGACAGATAACTGTCATCCTGCCTCAGGTAGCTGACAGATAACCATCATCCTGTCTCTTGTAACTGACAGATAACCGTCATTATTACTCATGTAACTGACAGATAACCGCCATCCTGCCTCATGTAGCTGACAGATAACTGCCATCCTGCCTTATGTAACTGACAGATAACTGCCATCCTGCCTCAAGTATCTGACAGATAACCATCATCCTGCCTCATGTTAAATGACAGAAAACCGCCATTCTCACTCATGTAACTGACAGATAACCGCCAACCGGCCACATGTAGCTTACAGATAACTGCCATCCTGCCTCATGTATCTGACAGATAACCATCATCCTGCCTCATGTTAAATGACAGATAACCGCCATTCTCACTCATGTAACTGACAGATAACCGCCAACCGGCCACATGTAGCTTACAGATAACTGCCATCCTATCTCATATAAATGAGAGATAACGTCATTCTGCCTGATGTAACTGACAGATAAACGTCATCCTGTCTCATGTAACTGTCAGATAACCGTCCTCATGTCTCATTTAGATGACAGATAACTGCCAAGCTACCTGATGTATTTGACAGCTTACCATCGTCCTGTGTCATGTATCTGACAAAAGCAGTCATTCTTACTCATGTAACTGACAGATAACCGCCAACCTGCCTCATGTGGCTTACAGAGAACTGCCATCCTGCCTCATGTAGCTGACAGATAACTGCCATCCTGCCTCAGGTAACTGACAGATAACTGCCATCCTGCCTCATGTAGCTAACCGATAACCATCATACTGCCTCATGTAGCTGACAGGTAACCGTCATTCTTACTCATGTAACAGGCAGATAACCGCCATCCTGCCTCATGTAGCTGACAGATAACTGCCATCCTGCCTGATGTAACTGACAGATAACTGCCATCCTGCCTCATGTATCTTACAGATAACCATCGTCCTGCCTCATGTAACCGACAGATAACCGCCATTCTCACTCATGTAACTGACAGATAACCGCCAACCTGCCTCATGTATCTTACATACAACTGCCATTCTGCCCCATGTAGCTGACAGATAACTGCCATCCTGCCTTAGGTAGCTGACAGATAACCATCATCCTGTCTCTTGTAACTGACAGATGACTGTCATTCTTACTCATGTAACTGACAGATAACCGACATCCTGCCTCATGTAGCTGACAGATAACTGCCGTCCTGCCTTATGTAACTGACAGATAACTGCCATCCTGCCTCATGTATCTGACAGATAACCATCATCCTGCCTCATGTAGCTGACAGATAACCGCCATTCTCACTCACATAACTGACATATAACCGCCAACCGGCCACATGTAGCTTACAGATAACTGCCATCCTATCTCATATAAATGAGAGATAACCGTCATTCTGCCTGATGTAACTGACAGATAAACGTCATCCTGTCTCATGTAACTGTCAGATAACCGTCCTCCTGTCTCATTTAGATGACAGATAACCGCCAAGCTACCTGATGTATTTGACAGCTTACCATCGTCCTGTCTCATGTATCTGACAAAAGCAGTCATTCTTACTCATGAATCTGACAGATAACCGCCAACCTGCCTCATGTAGCTTACAGAGAACTGCCATCCTGCCTCATGTAGCTGACAGCTAACCATCATACTGCCTCATGTAGCTGAGAGGTAACCGTCATTCTTACTCATGTAACTGGCAGATAACCGCCATCCTGCCTCATGTAGCTGACAGATAACTGCCATCCTGCCTGATGTAACTGACAGATAACTGCCATCCTGCCTCATGTATCTGACAGATAACCATCAACCTGCCTCATGTAACTGACAGATAACCACCATTCTCACTCATGTAACTGACATATAACCGCCAACCTGCCTCATGTAGCTTACAGACAACTGCCATTCTGCCTCATGTAGCTGACAGATAACTGCCATCCTGCCTCAGGTAGCTGACAGATAACCATCATCCTGCCTTATGTAACTGACAGATAACCGTCATTCTTACTCATTTAACTGGCAGATAACCGCCATCCTGCCTCATGTAGCTGACAGATAACTGCCATCCTGCCTTCTGTAACTGACAGATATCTGCTATCCTGCCTCATGTATCTGACAGATAACCATCTTCCTGCCTCATGTAACTGACAGATAACCGTCATTCTTACTCATGTAACTGACAGATAGCCACCATCCTGCCTTATGTAACTGACAGATAACTGCCATCCTGCCTCATGTATCTGACATATAACCATCGTCCTGCCTCATGTAACTGACAGATAACCGCCATTCTCACTCATGTAACTGACAGATAACCGCCAACCGGTCACATGTAGCTTACAGATAACTGCCATCCTACCTCATATAAATGAGAGATAACCGTCGTTCTGCCTCATGTAACTGAGAGATAAACGTCATCATGTCTCATGTAACTGTCAGATAACCGTCATCCTGTCTCATTTAGATGACAGATAACCGCCAAGCTACCTGATGTATTTGACAGCTTACCATCATCCTGTCTCATGTATCTGAAAAATAGCAGTCATTCTTACTCATGTAACTGACAGATAACCGCCAACCTGCCTCATGTAGCTTACAGAGAACTGCCATCCTGCCTCATGTAGCTGACAGATAACTGCCATCCTGCCTCAGGTAATTGACAGATAACTGCCATCCTGCTTCATGTACCTGACAGATGACCATCATCCTGTCTCTTGTAACTGAGAGATAACCGCCATTCTTACTCATGTAGCTGACAGATAACCGCCAACCTGCCTGATGTAACTGACAGATAACTGACATCTTGCCTCATGTAACTGACAGATAACTGCCATCCTGCCTCATGTAACTGACCGATAACCATCATACTACATCATGTAACTGACAGATAACCGTCATTCTTACTCATGTAACTGACAGATAACCGCCACCTGCCTCCTGTAACTGACAGATAAACGTCATCCTGCCTCATGTATCTGACAGATAACAGCCAACCAGCCTCATGTAACTGACAGATAACCGTAATGTTGCCTCATGTAACTTACAGATAACCGTCATCCTGCCTCATGTAACTGACTGATAATCGATAACCTGCTTCAAGTAACTCACAGATAACAGCCAACCTTGCTCATGTAACTGACAGATAACCGTCATCATGCCTCTTGTAACTGACAGATAACCGTCATCATGCCTCATATAGCTTATATATAACCGTCATCCTGCCTCATGTAACTGACAGATAACCGTCACCATGCCTCATATAAATGACAGATAAGTGTCATCCCGCCTCATGTAGTTGAAAGATAACCGCCATCCTTCCTTAATTATCTGACAGACTTCACATACCCATGCAGACAACCGCCAACCTGCCTCAAGTAACTGACAGAGTTCACATACCCATACAGACGACCCCCACAAGTAAATGACGGAGTATACCTCACTTTTAAAAGGCTTGTGATTAAACAACATCTTTGTCGGGATATATTAAACTATGATGTAGATTTAATATGACTATGTCTGTAATCAGTCAACGTAGGAAATCGTTATAAAAGTCTACCAAGTTGTGTAAGATTAACATATACTGGAGGTTAAAGGGCATTTACCACTGGAAAACTAGCATCACGTCAATATTGAGCTGAGAGGTCAGTTGGGTGAAACAGGAACTTCTAACTCTTCACGAGCACATGAGTTCACTTCCGGTTTTTGATGGGGTCTGTGTTGTTTATATGTTTATTTTTCAGTGATGCGGGTTTTTTTCTTTGTTTGTCTCCGTTTTGTGTATTTTAGGAAAACAGACTGAAAATAAAAAAGGGGGGTGTAAGTGCTTGGCATGAACTAAATATGTAGCCTTATGCAATGCCATGTTAATCTAGTGTGAATTTAACATAATCTTTCACCATTCTCTGCATGACAAGATCATTCATTATAATGCAGACCTTTTCATTTCTAAAATGTATTTATTAATTATTTCAATATAGTCAATGAAAATGAAAGATTTGTTGTTAAAAATGGAATAAAATGAATCTTTTATATATATAGATGTGACTATGATTGGTCAAGTGGTTCTATCATGTTTAAACAGAAGCAGTTACATTTTCATGCTAATAGATCGATCAATCTCTGAAAATATGGAAATATGGAATTCGAGTGACGTATGATGGGGAAATATGCATTTTTAGCGCCATTTTGTGGAGTCAACTTTTCATCAGCAGCGATATCCCGAGTTCCAACGCTCATTGCAAGCAAACGATATCATAAATACATGTATTCACGCATCAATCAGTCACGTTAAAATTGTATTTCAAAAATGGATTCAATAAAAATGAATACTTCTTTTAGCTTTATTTATGAAGATATTCAGTAAAAACACATAGGGTGTCGACGTAAACAATTCATGGCCGCTCACTTTTAAAGCGTCATCTCTCTTAAAAGATAGAGTTGCATCCCTAGATTTCAAGAATTGACTTTGCGTTGTTGGAGGTACGGAATCGATGCATGACTTCCTGACTGTCCGACAGAGGTGTCACCGTGGTGAATGCATTTATTCCTTCTACCGTTTTACTTCTAATCATATCTCCTTTTCTTATTTTATTTTGTGTGTATGAAAACGATATGAATGCATGTGCATCCATGCCTCTACGTAGCTACGCCCCTTTTCTTGATTACTTGCCCTTGAATATGGGGGCGTAAGAAAAATTACGAGTTTCAAAAATAGGGAATATGTATTAATATTGATCGTAAATTACTATTTCCAGCCACTAAGTTCTGTAATTTGATGTTGTGGAACAAAGTCTGAGTGTACTTTTAACATTTTATGTGCATATATAGTGACTTTCTGTGATTTTGTGGACGACAAAGGATTGTAAACAACATTCAAGATGGCGAAGGATGGTAAACAAGAATCATTAGATAGGTTTCTGACACAAACTCCTAATAATAGAAATACAAGATCAGATCCATTTAGTTCAGATAACATATCACCATCCCTACTCCAAGTGCAGAAACAAGCCATATTAAATTCTAGTCCTACCACACCTGAACACCCTAGTAGACTTGCATCCAACTATGATCCACCACCCTGTTCAGAAGTACAAGATGATACAGTTGTTCAGTTGTCGCACGTCGTTTGTGCCACCCTACAAAATCAAAAAATTATGGACCAACTGATACCTATGATTAGCCAGGTCATTGAATCAATTACACCCACTCTGAAAAAAATGGTAGATGATAGCCTTCTCCCACACATTGAACAAATCCAAAGTGCTCACCATGTAATTAACTTACAAAGAGAAGAAATTGACAAACAAAACACAATTATTCAGACATTACAAGTCAAGTTGGACAAAGTCGAGGAAAGGGTTGAAGAACAGGAACAATACAGTAGACGAACAAGTCTGAGATTCAACAATGTCAGAGTTCCAACTAACAGTAATGATGACATTATCCAACCCATTGATACTGACTCTATTGTCCTCCAAATCTGTAAAAATCAGCAAGGTGTTAAGCTCAACCTTAATGACATAGGCAGATCTCACCCAATAGGTCAATCTAGAGATGGTAAAATCTCAATTATTGTCAGGTTCCTCATCTACAGACAACGAGCAGTGGTCTTCAGTAATAATGTTAAAACATCTGAATACCCATCGAATAAACAACAAAGTTCACTCCTACTGGACTCATGATGGTTCCATCATTGTGAAGAAGAGCGAACATTCGGGTACTAAAGTTGTTAGGAACCTAGAAGATGATGACAGCCTTGCCCTTGGTCCTCTAAGTTAAATTGAAATGATGATTGCTGTTTTATATTTGAACTCATAATGTGTGTAACTAACAGATAACCGCTAACTGCCTCGTGTAACTGACAGATAACCGTCATTCTTACTCATGTAGCTGACAGATAACCGCCAACCTGCCTCGTGTAGCTGAGAGATAACTGTCATCCTACCTCATGTAACTGACAGATAACCGTAATCCTGTCTCATGTAACTTACAGATAACCGTAATCTTGCCTCATGTAACAGACAGATAAACGTCATGCTGCCTCATGTAACTGACAAATAGCCACCAACCTGCATCATGTAACTGACAGATAACAGTCAACCTTGCTCATGTAACTGACAGATAATCGTCATCCTGCCTCATGTAACAGAGAGAAAAATGTCATACTGCCTCATGTAGTAACTGACTAATAAACGCTAACCTGCCTCATGTAAATGACAGATAAGGGTCAACCTTGCTCATGTAGTTGACAGATAACCGTCATCATGCCTCATATAGCTGACAGCTAGCCGTTATTCTGCCTCATGTATCTGACTGATAACCGCTAACATGCCTCATGTAACTGACAGATAACCATCATCATGCCTCATATTACTTACAGATAATCGTCATCTCGCCTCATGTAGCTGAAAGATAACCGCCATCCTGACTCAATTATCTGACAGAGTTCACATACCCATGCAGACAACCGCCAACCTTCCTCAAATAACTGACATAATTCACATGCCCATGCACATAATCGCCAACCTGCATCAAATCACTGACAGAGCTCATACCCATGCATACGACCGCCAGCCTGCCTCAAGTAGCTGACAGAGTATACATACCAATGCAGACAACCGCCAACCTGCCTCAAGTAGTTGACAGATAACTACTATCCTGCCTCATATAGCTGAGATATAACCGCCATCCTTCCTCATTTAACTGACAGAGAACTGCCATCCTACCTCATATAACTGACAGATAACCCTCATACTGCCTCATGTAACTAACAGATAACCGTCAGCCTGCCTCATGTAACTGACAGATTGCCGCCAACCTGCCTCTAGTAAATGAAAGATAGCCACCATCCTGCCTCAATTATCTGACAGAGTACACATACACCCTTACGGACAACCGCCAACCTGCCTCATGTAACTGGCGGGATAACCACCATGCTGTCTCAAGTTACAGACAGTGTACACACACCCTACAGACAACCACCAGCCAACCTCAAGTAATCAATAGATTACGCACATACCTATAGACAACCTCCAACCTGCCTCAAGTAACTGACAGAGTTCATATACCCATGCAGACAACCGAATAGCCAATTGTGATGGCTATATAGTATCGAACCTGTTTGGTATTGATTTGAATTCCTAATTCGACAAAGTAAAGATGTTTAATGATTTTAACACGGCGGTTGTCTTATTAGAAAGAAGAACTTCTTACCCTTCTTGAGCACATGAGTTCATTTCCGTTTGTGGGGTCTGTGTTGTTTATATGTTTATTTTTCAGTGATGCTTTTTATTTTGCTTTGTTTGTCTTTGTTTTGTGTCTTGTACCCAATGTTGCCGGTGTCTCTTGATTGTTCATTCCTGATTGTCCCGTCGGTTCTCTTTAACGTTTATTTGGGAATATGTGTGTGTGTGTTTATTGCCACATTTCAGCAATATTTCAGTCATTTCGTACGTGGGAGTCAATATTATTTGTTAAGAAAACCGGAGTACCCCCAATGAAAGCTGCCTATAGTACATGAAAATCATTATCACATGAAGATGTTTCAGTAATAATAATAAATCATATACTCTCTTTAGGAATTACCAAGAACTTCAAAAAGGACAAAAGCAACAACAAAAAAAGCAAAAAACAAACAAACAAACAAACAAACAAACAAGAAAAAGTAGTTATATTTTCCGATCTGACATGTGTTATTACGTGTGAGTGGTGCCGTCGTGGTCTTCATTGTATGGTAGTTGGGTTTATAACTACATGAGCAATCAGTGTCAATCACCACTAAAGTTCGAACCCCGTTCAGGATGAAGTGTGCGCGATGCAACATTAATAAAACTGATAACTGAAATATTGTTGAAAGTGACGCTAAAACCATTAACCCTAGCCTAAACGGAAGTTACGTTTGTGAGGAAATGTCACATAAATGGAAAAAATGGATATTGGGTTTCCTTTTAAACAGATTCGTTCGTTTCTCCTGTCAAATTTTAATGCTTTAATATCCCACCTTTTCCTAATATGTTCTTTATTCCAATAAAAAAAAATACGCGTTGACTCAGAGGCTAAATAATACCCTCCCCCAGATAGGTAAATGATTGGTCTCTGAGATTAATGTCATAGGTTCTACCATTTGCTATTTTACAATAAGGTAATAACTATATTCATAGCAATATTTTTATTCTTGCAAGATAACCTTCATACTGCCTGATGTAATTGTCAGATAACCGTCATCCTGTCTTATTTAGGTGACAGATAACCGCCAAGCTACCTGGTGTATTTGACAGCTTACCCTCGTCCTGCATCATGTATCTGAAAAATAGCCGTCATTCTTACTCATGTAACTGACAAATAACCGCCAACCTGCCTCATGAAGCTTACAGATAACTGCCATCCTGCCTCATGTATCTGACATATAACCATCATCCTGCCTCATGTAACTGATTGATAACCGCCATTCTTACTCATGTAACTGACAGATAACCGCCAACCTGCCTCATGTAGCTTACAGACAACTGCCATTCTGCCTCATGTAGCTGACAGATAACTGCCATCCTGCCTCAGGTAGCTGACAGATAACCATCATCCTGTCTCTTGTAACTGACAGATAACCGTCATTCTTACTCATGTAACTGACAGATAACCACCATCCTTCCGCATGTAGCTGACAGATAACTGCCATCCTGCCTTATGTAACTGACATATAACTGCCACCTTCCTCATGTATCTGACAGATAACCATCGTCCTGCCTCATGTAACTGACAGATAACCGTAATTCTTACTCATGTAACTGACAGATAACCACCATCCTTCCTCATGTAGCTAACAGATAACTGCCATCCTGCCTCATGTAACTGACAGATAACTGCCACCTGCCTCATGTATCTGACAGATAACCATCATCCTGCCTCATGTAACTGACAGATAACCGCCATTCTCACTCATGTAACTGACAGATAACCGCCAACCGGCCACATGTAGCTTACAGATAACTGCCATCCTACCTCATATAAATGAGAGATAACCGTCATCCTGATGTAACTGACAGATAAACGTCACCCTGTCTCATGTAACTGTCAGATAACCGTCCTCCTGTCTCATTTAGATGACAGATAACCGCCAAGCTACCTGATGTATTTGACAGCTTACCATCGTCCTGTCTCATGTATCTGACAAAAGCAGTCATTCTTACTCATGAATCTGACAGATAACCGCCAGCCTGCCTCATGTAGCTTACAGAGAACTGCCATCCTGCCTCATGTAGCTGACAGATAACTGCCATCCTGCCTCAGGTAACTGACAGATAACTGCCATCCTGCCTCATGTAGCTGACAGATAACCATCATACTGCCTCATGTAGCTGACAGGTAACCGTCATTCTTACTCATTTAACTGGCAGATAACCGCCATCCTGCCTCATGTAGATGACAGATAACTGCCATCCTGCCTGATGTAACTGACAGATAACTGCCATTCTGCCTCATGTATCTGACAGATAACCATCATCCTGCCTCATGTAGCTGACAGATAACCACCATTCTCACTCATGTAACTGACAGATAACCGCCAACCTGCCTCATGTAGCTTACAGACAACTGCCATTCTGCCTCATGTAGCTGACAGATAACTGCCATCCTGCCTCAGGTAGCTGACAGATAACCATCATCCTGCCTCATGAAACTGACAGATAACCGTCATTCTTACTCATTTAACTGGCAGATAACCGCCATCCTGCCTCATGTAGCTGACAGATAACTGCCATCCTGCCTTATGTAACTGACAGATAACTGCTATCATGCCTCATGTATCTGACAGATAACCATCTTCCTGTCTCATGTAACTGACAGATAACCGTCATTCTTACTCATGTAACTGACAGATAGCCACCATCCTGCCTGATGTAACTGACAGATAACTGCCATCCTGCCTCATGTATCTGACATATAACCATCATCCTGCCTCATGTAACTGACTGATAACCGCCATTATTACTCATGTAACTGACAGATAACCGCCAACCTGCCTCATGTAGCTTACAGACAACTGCCATTCTGCCTCATGTAGCTGACAGATAACTGCCATCCTGCCTCAGGTAGCTGACAAATAACCATCATCCTGTCTCTTGTAACTGACAGATAACCGTCATTATTACTCATGTAACTGACAGATAACCGCCATCCTGCCTCATGTAGCTGACAGATAACTGCCATCCTGCCTTATGTAACTGACAGATAACTGCCATCCTGCCTCATGTATCTGACAGATAACCATCATCCTGCCTCATGATAAATGACATATAACCGCCATTCTCACTCATGTAACTGACAGATAACCGCCAACCGGCCACATGTAGCTTACAGATAACTGCCATCCTATCTCATATAAATGAGAGATAACGTCATTCTGCCTGATGTAACTGACAGATAAACGTCATCCTGTCTCATGTAACTGTCAGA
>MJUT01054105.1:84177-101359 GCA_002080005.1 Gigantidas platifrons | reverse complement strand
TCATGTATCTGACAAAAGCAGTCATTCTTACTCATGTAACTGACAGATAACCGCCAACCTGCCTCATGTGGCTTACAGAGAACTGCCATCCTGCCTCATGTAGCTGACAGATAACTGCCATCCTGCCTCAGGTAACTGACAGATAACTGCCATCCTGCCTCATGTAGCTAACCGATAACCATCATACTGCCTCATGTAGCTGACAGGTAACCGTCATTCTTACTCATGTAACAGGCAGATAACCGCCATCCTGCCTCATGTAGCTGACAGATAACTGCCATCCTGCCTGATGTAACTGACAGATAACTGCCATCCTGCCTCATGTATCTTACAGATAACCATCGTCCTGCCTCATGTAACCGACAGATAACCGCCATTCTCACTCATGTAACTGACAGATAACCGCCAACCTGCCTCATGTATCTTACATACAACTGCCATTCTGCCCCATGTAGCTGACAGATAACTGCCATCCTGCCTTAGGTAGCTGACAGATAACCATCATCCTGTCTCTTGTAACTGACAGATGACTGTCATTCTTACTCATGTAACTGACAGATAACCGACATCCTGCCTCATGTAGCTGACAGATAACTGCCGTCCTGCCTTATGTAACTGACAGATAACTGCCATCCTGCCTCATGTATCTGACAGATAACCATCATCCTGCCTCATGTAGCTGACAGATAACCGCCATTCTCACTCACATAACTGACATATAACCGCCAACCGGCCACATGTAGCTTACAGATAACTGCCATCCTATCTCATATAAATGAGAGATAACCGTCATTCTGCCTGATGTAACTGACAGATAAACGTCATCCTGTCTCATGTAACTGTCAGATAACCGTCCTCCTGTCTCATTTAGATGACAGATAACCGCCAAGCTACCTGATGTATTTGACAGCTTACCATCGTCCTGTCTCATGTATCTGACAAAAGCAGTCATTCTTACTCATGAATCTGACAGATAACCGCCAACCTGCCTCATGTAGCTTACAGAGAACTGCCATCCTGCCTCATGTAGCTGACAGCTAACCATCATACTGCCTCATGTAGCTGAGAGGTAACCGTCATTCTTACTCATGTAACTGGCAGATAACCGCCATCCTGCCTCATGTAGCTGACAGATAACTGCCATCCTGCCTGATGTAACTGACAGATAACTGCCATCCTGCCTCATGTATCTGACAGATAACCATCAACCTGCCTCATGTAACTGACAGATAACCACCATTCTCACTCATGTAACTGACATATAACCGCCAACCTGCCTCATGTAGCTTACAGACAACTGCCATTCTGCCTCATGTAGCTGACAGATAACTGCCATCCTGCCTCAGGTAGCTGACAGATAACCATCATCCTGCCTTATGTAACTGACAGATAACCGTCATTCTTACTCATTTAACTGGCAGATAACCGCCATCCTGCCTCATGTAGCTGACAGATAACTGCCATCCTGCCTTCTGTAACTGACAGATATCTGCTATCCTGCCTCATGTATCTGACAGATAACCATCTTCCTGCCTCATGTAACTGACAGATAACCGTCATTCTTACTCATGTAACTGACAGATAGCCACCATCCTGCCTTATGTAACTGACAGATAACTGCCATCCTGCCTCATGTATCTAACATATAACCATCGTCCTGCCTCATGTAACTGACAGATAACCGCCATTCTCACTCATGTAACTGACAGATAACCGCCAACCGGTCACATGTAGCTTACAGATAACTGCCATCCTACCTCATATAAATGAGAGATAACCGTCATTCTGCCTCATGTAACTGAGAGATAAACGTCATCCTGTCTCATGTAACTGTCAGATAACCGTCATCCTGTCTCATTTAGATGACAGATAACCGCCAAGCTACCTGATGTATTTGACAGCTTACCATCGTCCTGTCTCATGTATCTGAAAAATAGCAGTCATTCTTACTCATGTAACTGACAGATAACCGCCAACCTGCCTCATGTAGCTTACAGAGAACTGCCATCCTGCCTCATGTAGCTGACAGATAACTGCCATCCTGCCTCAGGTAATTGACAGATAACTGCCATCCTGCTTCATGTAGCTGACAGATGACCATCATCCTGTCTCTTGTACCTGAGAGATAACCGCCATTCTTACTCATGTAGCTGACAGATAACCGCCAACCTGCCTTATGTAACTGACAGATAACTGCCATCTTGCCTCATGTAACTGACAGATAACTGCCATCCTGCCTCATGTAACTGACCGATAACCATCATACTACATCATGTAACTGACAGATAACCGTCATTCTTACTCATGTAACTGACAGATAACCGCCACCTGCCTCCTGTAACTGACAGATAACCGTCATCCTGCCTCATGTATCTGACAGATAACAGCCAACCAGCCTCATGTAACTGACAGATAACCGTAATGTTGCCTCATGTAACTTACAGATAACCGTCATCCTGCCTCATGTAACTGACTGATAATCGATAACCTGCTTCAAGTAACTCACAGATAACAGCCAACCTTGCTCATGTAACTGACAGATAACCGTCATCATGCCTCTTGTAACTGACAGATAACCGTCATCATGCCTCATATAGCTGATATATAACCGTCATCCTGCCTCATGTAACTGACAGATAACCGTCACCATGCCTCATATAAATGACAGATAAGTGTCATCCCGCCTCATGTAGTTGAAAGATAACCGCCATCCTTCCTTAATTATCTGACAGACTTCACATACCCATGCAGACAACCGCCAACCTGCCTCAAGTAACTGACAGAGTTCACATACCCATACAGACGACCCCCACAAGTAAATGACGGAGTATACCTCACTTTTAAAAGGCTTGTGATTAAACAACATCTTTGTCGGGATATATTAAACTATGATGTAGATTTAATATGACTATGTCTGTAATCAGTCAACGTAGGAAATCGTTATTAAAGTCTACCAAGTTGTGTAAGATTAACATATACTGGAGGTTAAAGGGCATTTACCACTGGAAAACTAGCATCACGTCAATATTGAGCTGAGAGGTCAGTTGGGTGAAACAGGAACTTCTAACTCTTCGCGAGCACATGAGTTCACTTCCGGTTTTTGATGGGGTCTGTGTTGTTTATATGTTTATTTTTCAGTGATGCGGGTTTTTTCTTTGTTTGTCTCCGTTTTGTGTCTCTTGATTGTTCATTCCTTATTGTCCCTTCGGTTCTCTCTAACGTTTATTTAGGCATATGTGTGTTTAATGCCACATTTTAGCAACATTTCAGTCATATCCTACGTTGGGGTCAATAGTATTGGTTAAGAAATCCGTAGTACCCAATGAAAGCTGCCAATAGAACATAAAAATCATTATCACATGAAGATGTTTCAGTGATAATAATAAATCATATATCTTTTTTAGGAATTACAGAGAACTCCAAAAAGAACCAAAACAAAAACAAACAAACAATCAAACAACCAATCAGGAAAAGGTAGTTATATAATCCGGTCTGATATGTGTTGTTACGTTTCAAGTTACGTTTAAGTCGGGCCGTCGTGGTCATGATCGTATGGTAGTTGGATTTATAACTACCTATGCAATCAATGTATATCACCACGAAAGTTCAAACACCGTTCGTGGCGTGGTGTACTCGAGACAGCATTATGTGATAAAGTTTATCAGTAACTTGCGACAAGTCGGTGGTTTCCTCTTCCAATAAAACTTACCACCACGATATAACTGAAATATTGTTGAAAGTGACATTAAACACCATAAACCCTAACCTAAGCCCGAGTTACGTTTTTGAGAAAATGTCACATGAATTGCAAACATGGATACTACGTTTCTTTTTAAAAATATCCATCCATTTCTCGTGCCAAATTCTAATGTTTAAATATCCCACCTTTTCCTAGCATGTCATTTATTCAATTAAAAAATAAAACGTCGACTCAGAGAATAAACAACATTCTTCCCGAACAAGAAAACAAAACTCGCCCTTCCCCATATAGTTAAATGATTGGTCCCTGAGATTAATTTCCTAGGCTTCACATAGAGACTTAATAATATGCTGCTACTTTAAAATAAAGTAATAACTATATTCATAGCAATATTTTTATTCTTGCAAAAAATACCCAGAAAACGTTGAATGGTTATCTCCAGTGATTTGTTCAGAACCTGAAACCCTATGCTTGATGAACACACGATCACCTTTCTTCATCTCCACGAGAGAACTTATTGTGCTGGATGTGTGTGACCCCTTTGTTGAATGTCCTTTGGTATAAACTGCATCGTTCTTGTTCAGTTGGTAACTAACAGCATGACCGTGAGCTCCCAAAATCAGGCATGAAACATGGTACAGTCCTTTGCGTGGTGCTGTAAAAACTCCAGTTGATGGGTCGTAGCCTTGACCTCTATTGACCCTGACATCTTCAAATTTTACCACGCTGTTAAGGCCTGTTATGGTGTAAGGATGTTTTACCAATGAGGCAAAGAAGGCGGGTTGAAGACGACCATCTGAAACCGATGAAGTACAATATAATATAGTTTTATTTCCGCTGATATTCAGATTGCCATGGATAACATATAAAAGTTAGGGATATGATGGAAAACCGTGACTTTTGAAAAATGTCAAGTGTGTTGAGTTTTGTCTCCCGTCAATAAATCTATTGTTCGACTGTATCGTGACGAGTGGAACAAAAATCCATACAGCATCACACAGCTACATGTATGTCTCCTAGATTCTCCGTTCATAAGCATAAAACACCAGACCTGTATAGCATTTATTTATTGTTAAATCACGGGATAAAACTTTAAAGTACATTTAATTTGTCCAGACTACCGCACCCACCACTCTGTGGCAATTGCCCTGACCAGATTATATGGGTTTAAATTAAGGTAAAAATGTAAGCAATGGCGTACATTGTTATTGTATCATTAAGATATGCTATTGTTTTGAACCATAGCAAAATTGAGAGAGAGAAAAAACCATAGTTTATTTACCTTTTCTAGTATTGATTCCCATCAACATTTGCAGCAGGTCTTCAGTGATGCAAGTCGTTTTATCTAGAATTCAACAGAAAATTGTGTATGGACATTATTTATTTTCAAATTTACTATAAATTGAGTACAGAAAAATAATAAAAACAAAGCAAACAAACAAAAAAAACAAAACACAAAACAAAAAAAAACAAAAAAAAACAACAAAAACAACAACAAAAAACCAAAGCAAAATCAAACAATTGAGAATGTATGAACGCATGACGTTAATATTTCCTTTAAATAGTCAATAGATCTTTGTACATTCCGGATTTGATTCTACAATTCTTAGTTTCTATACGAGTTATTTCCCTTACGACGGTAAAATGGTACTCGATCTAGCATGAGTTAAATATTCAGAAATTGATGGTACTTTTAATGTTAAGAGTTAAATTAGTAATTAATATAACTCCTCAAATCGTACAACTTTATATAGATAAATTAACCATTGGTTGGCTCATCATCATTTCATTGAATGTAACTTGTTCTCGCCATGATATATCTGAAAAATGACGATTTTGTGTTAAACAGCAATCACTCATTCATTTTTCAAGAGAAGAGGTTGTGGTCGTATGGTAAATTGATATACAATCAGTGTCTATCGCCATTTAAGTTGTGCGCTTGAATCCCACTCATAGCGATGTGCACACGATACAGGCCCTAGATCGTATAAGCTTACAATACGCACGAAACGCAAACAAACGATAAACGCAAACGAAACGAACGAAAAACGAACGAACGCCTCACACGAGCGACACGAAAAACGCACGATATACGAAACGAACGTACGATACACGAAACAAACGCACGATACACGAAAGGAACGCACTATGAACGAAACAAACGCACGATACACGAAGCGAACGTACGATACACGAAACGAACGCACGATACACGAATAGTATCGTGTTATTATTTGAATGAATTTTATGCAAATTAATGTGATTAACTTCTGTAATCTTATATTCTTTTAGCAAGTTAGATATATATAAATGATAAATTAGTAAATTAGTCGGTAAAGTAATAGGATAATATAATTTATATTAAATAGTTTATATTACCAATGTGTTAAATTAAATTAGTTTTTAATATAACTCCTCAAATCGCACATAATTAAATAGCTAATGTAAACATCGGTTGGCTCGTCATCATTTCATTGAATGTAACCATGATATACCAGAAACATGACGATTTTGCGTCAAACATCAATCACTCCCTCATTCATTTCTTCCAAGAGAAGGGGTCGCCATGGTCGTGATCGTATGGTAGTCGGATTTACAACTACATATACAATCAGTGCATATCATTACTTCAGTTGTGAGGTCGAATCCCACTCATGGCGATGTGCACTCGGTGCAACATTATTTGCTAAAGTTTGTCAGGGATTTGCGGCAGGTCGTGGTTTTATCCGGGTACTCCGGTTTCCTTCATCAATAAAACTGACCACCACGACACAACTGATTTATTGTTAAAAGTGGTGCTAAACATCATAACCCTAACCCTTACACTTCCAAGAGCATTATTTTCTTCAATAAATACAAATACCTATTGCCGAGAACTACTAAAAATTACACTGTAACTATTAGAGGATGCCAGCTACGTGAAATCCTTATTGTTTTCGATTTTCTACTGACAAAATACTTACCATTACTCACTTTACAAGTAGCACCAAATTCACAGAGAGATAGACAGGCGATTACAATGGCGAACAACATTTTTACAAGTAAACGAATAACACTACGTGTACTATACCTTTCAAAACTAACAATTCTGAATATATTGTTTCTGTTTTTTTTCCACGTGTTAAAAGACCTTTGAAATATGATATGCATAATGAACGTTGAACACGCAATATGTATATATTTACTATCACGTATACAATTTTGGAATAGATCCATTGGCACATTTCCAACTTTGATTCTAAAATTATACGTATTACAGGATATTATTTCCCTTTAATGCAGGCTAAATGGTCCTCTTTCATATAAAATTCAATGCAAATAACGTATTTTTTTCCCCAATAATCCTAATGCTATGTAATTGTCCTATGATTGTTTTCTAAATTAATGCACAATGCAAATGGAAAGGAATAGTACAAAATCACCACCAGATGTAGATAAAACTGCAGTTTAGCATGACTGAGAAGAATGGACCGACATGGCCAAATGGTAAAACACTGATATGGCTATTGGCTAGGTATATAGTTACTTTCATGTCGGGTACTCGCTTATAATCACAAAGCGGTCTGAAAACCATAAAGCCATACAGCCTTCGTATGATATGCAGTTCATGTATTTGTCGATATATTATGTTTGCTTTTATTACAAAGGAAGCCCTGAACAATGACGTTCGGATATTTTCTCACCACAAATCCATGTATATTTAATTAATCAAAATTATAATGAATGCAATAGTAAGTCCAGAGAAAGAGCAGCTATGATGAACCGATTTTGCTTCTATTTCTACATTTTCACTGATGGATTTGTTTGTCAGTGACTTGCGGCAGGACGATTTTTTTCTCCAGTGTCCTCGACCAATAAAACAACCCACCATGATATAACTGAGATATTGTTGAAAGTGGAGTCAAACACCATTTTAGAACTGATCTAACGTAATTTTGTTATTCAGTTTGGTTTTGGATGTTTGTTTTCTTTTTGTTTTTTTTTTATTTGCTTTAATATTTTTTTTTCTTGTTTGTTTGTGTGATTGATTGTGCGTGTTTCCTGTTCTTTTCGGTAACTCCTACGACCTTGGAATAATACTTACTTGTACCGGTGTAAAATTAATGTATGTATCTAATTTAGTGTAGATCGTGGAAAATTCTTTTAGCACTTATTTTAGGGTATGAATTATGTTCATTATTTAAGGCGCTACTGTGACTGTGAAATGCAGAACATCAATCAAAAACATGTTCCTTTACTTAGATTTGTGTATAAGTGTAATGTTAGATAGTATTTCATGTTCATTTACATCTATATCCTTCCTTAATAATTGTAATATTTATTTACGTATTCGTTCAGCACGATTTCAATATCAGACGATGTTCGTGTCGTTTAACAGTAACACGAAGGGTGACACTAGTGGAGCAGGAACTACTTACGCTTCCTGAACACCTTAATTCACCCTCCGTTTTAGTGGCGTTTGTGTTGTTCAATCTTTAGCTTAGCGTATTCTTTTTGTCGACATTTGGATGTCTTTTTCATCTTTTGGTTATTATATATTGTCTGTCCTTCTTTGATTTTCGGCTTTTGGTTGGCCCTTCGATATTTTATACAAACTTCAAGTATGAAAACTTATGAAAAAAAAGTATGGTAAGAAAGATAACTCTTACGACATTGAAATATTTTCTATTGCAATATCAACTGTTATTATATGACTTCAGATAATGTCTTTTTCTGATTGGCTGACGTCCCTAGTAACGATCTTTATAAAACATTATAATCACCTCGTGGTTTTGTTTACCTTGTTGGAATGTTATAATCACCTGGTGTGACGTCACGCCAGGTGAATATAACATTCCAACAAGGTAAACAAATTAAACGAAAATCTTGTGATCAACTCTTATTTTAATGGTGAAAGAAACATGTAAAATGTGTTATATAATAAAACAATTAATGACTTTCAATTCGGTGAATACCAGGATTTATTAACCCAAGAATAATATATTTACCTCGGCCATAAGGGGCCTCGGTAAATATAATATTCTTGGGTTAATAATTCCTTGTATCCACCTCATTCAAAGTCATTAATTGTATAATATTATAAGGTGATCTGGTCAATAAATTGCAGTAATCTCATGTTCAATATATCTATCGACACTAACAGATTACTTGTTATTTTTATTTCATGCAATAAGTGATCAGCACTACAGTTATGACTTCTAATCCCGATCATGGCGAGGGATACTCGATGCAATTTGTCAGTGACTTGCAGCAAGTCTGTGGTTTTCAGCGGGTACTCTATTTTCCTCCGCCCAAAAGACTGACCGCCACGATATAACTGAAATATTGTTAAAAGTGGTGTTAAACATAATATACCAAACCCCTGCAATACCTAATAATCATTCACTATGCATGATATTTCATTTTTATTAAAGTACATCATCAGTTGAAGTACAACGGATCTTTTGGTACATTTCCGATTTGATTCTAATATTATACGTTGTTTTTATACGAGCTATTTTGATAAAGCCGGACATCACATATGACCCGTTCAAGCTGACAAGCAAGAACAATGGAAAGAAGTACGAATTTGAGAATATCTTGTAGATTTTTTCACAAGAACTTTGTGTATAATCAGAGAATATTTGTTATAGCAATTTAAAAGATCACAAGCTAAAAAGGAACCTTTTTTGTCCTCCTTCAATGCAAAACTCATGTAAAACGTATAATTTTAGCTTGAAATATGCAAATGGTCTGCTATACGAGAATTGTGGTATTTACACTGTGTGTTGTTTGCGTAGACCTTCATTAACGACGGTCGTCATGGTCGTGATTGTATGGTAGTTGGATTTACAACTACCTGTGCAATCAGTACTTATCACAACTAAAGTTGTGAGTTCTATCCCCGCTCATGGCGAGATGTACTCGATACAACATGATGTGATACAGTTTGTCAGTGACTTGCGACAGTTGGGTTGTTATCTCTGGGTAGTACAGTTCCCTCCACCAATAAAACTGACCGCCAACGATATAACTGAACTATTGTTGAAAGTGGCGTTAAAAATCATAACCCTAACCCTGCACTTCATAAATAAATATATGACGTCAATATGGTTTACTTTGTTTTATTTTTTAATTGTTTATGGTTGTTGAACAAGTAAATAAAAGGTGTTGCATGTGTATGTAATTGTGTTAAACTTTGCAAAACTTTTTTTCAAACTTTGTGGGCGCTAATGAGTTATTTTCGTTCTTCGTGATTGTTCTTGAATAAACTTCTACAGCAAAAAATTTGTAGTTCAACTTCATAATTATGTAGCTCATGTTTCCTATCGAGTGGATCCAGTTCAGAGATAAATTATATTTTATTTACACATCCAGACACCCAATATGATATACATGTAGTCAGTAATAAAAACTATAAGGTTTCAATAGCGTCGGATTCACAACTGTAACAATTCGTGCTCCCTAATATGTTTTAGCTTAGCCTAAGTGTGTCTTATTTTATCACAGAATGTTTGTCAACACTTATTAGTTAAAGAGGGATAACTCGTCATCATATATATGGTGAATTTGTTCAATTCAGTAAATACAGCTGGCTGAACTGAATAATGTATACTTTCTACTATACAGCTTGGTGAAGACACTTTTGGTGATGGTCCTTGTTCACTGGATTTAGAACTTGATGGAACATCCTATTGGGGTTCAGAAGTCTCATTTTGACCTTGCTTTGGTCCGAAATGTGAGAATATCTTTTACTGCATCTACATCACCACCAATGTAAGCAAAGAGTAATTATCGGAACACTCGTGCGGACAAAACAAGTACAGCTTCGGTATTTGTTTGCCTCGATTTTAAAGATGATACTCCCAGTAGGAATGCCAGCGCGATAGGAGAGTTCCAAAGTCAATTCTCAGTCACGTGACTTTCGCTTCATATTTGATGAAAATGACGTTCAACCCTTCGTTTAAAATACGTCGGTTTACAATAAATACGTACGCTTGAAATCAATTTTTAAAATATACGGAAGATGTCTATGGATAAATAGAAATGTATTGCACCACTTCAGTTTTTATTTATATAGTGTACGCACATTGAATTTTGTTACTTGAAGTGGATTCAATTTCAAACCAAATGTCGAAGTGGTTCTATTTAAGTGAGAAAATTTTATTAAAACAATATGATGACTTTCTGTAACATACATTGCGTGAGGAAATAATCTAGGATCATTGTCATACCGACAACTAGTGTCAATGTCTTGTGGGATGCAATTGTTCCAATTAGTTCTATACCCTCCTCGATCGATCGACTATTTGCAAAGCATCAAAAATCATTGTCTTTCGGAACACACCAGTGGTGTTTCTTAACATCAGCAATAAATGACACACAAGCGTACATCCGAAAGAGAGTGTTTCAAATCTTCTTCTTCTTTGATATAATAATTAAACTCATTTACTGAGTACTCAATACTTTGGCATGTGCGTAGGCGCTTCGTATGTCTATGTACAATTTTGAAAACAATGTAGGTGCAAATAAAAAAAAGGACTGGTGCTATCTGTACAAGTGGTGCAGGATAAAAACATCCCAGATTGCTGCTCCATATTCCATCTTTGGTCTAATAAGGGTGTTGACAGCAGTGGTTTTAGTTTGCTGTGGTGCCTTCTTGATGTTTCGAGATAGCATTCCATGAACCTTGTTTAATCCTGCAACTATGTTGTTAATATGCGAGTTCCAGTTTAGATCATCCTTGATGGTAAGCCCTAAATATTTGGTATCATAGACCACTTCTAGATGTTCTCCATGCATATTGTATGGTGTTATCAACGGTCTTCTAGATCTGGTGATATGCATGACATTACACTTACTGACGTTGAATTCCATTTTCCATTTACTCTCCCATGTTCTAAGTTTAGTAAGGTCTTCTTGTAGTTTCTGATGGTCAAGTTTGCTTCTGATAGGACGATAGATGGTACAATCGTCTGCAAACAATCGAATAGTGGATGTGATGTTATCTGTAATGTCATTTATGAATAAAAGGAATAGAACGGGGTAAAGTACACTCCCCCGAGGAACTCCTGAGCCAACACTAACCTTGTCCGAGTGGGCGTTTTCTATTACTACTGCTTGTGTCCTATTCGAGAGAAATGCTGTTATCCAAGAATGTGTTCTTCCAGAGATGGGATGGTTAGCTTTATCGAATGCTTTTGAAAAATCTAATACTATCATGTCGGTTTGGGTGTTACAGTCCAGAGTTGATGTTAAATCTTCAATTAATCCGATGAGCTGGGTTTCACAAGATCTCTTACTGCGGAAACCATGTTGGAATTCAGATAGTATATTGTTCTCCTCCAGGTGTGACATCAGATTTGAAACAACTATATGTTCAAGGTGTTTGCACAGGATACATGTTAATGAGACAGGCCTATAATTGGCTGGGTTATGACGTGCACCTTTCTTGTATATTGGACAAACGAAAGCATGTTTCCAGTCAGATGGTATTTGTCCTAACTCCATAGATCGTTGACAGAGTAACGTCACTGTTGGAGTCAGCTCAATGTGTAATTCGTTGAGGATCCTTGGTGTTAGGTTGTCTGGTCCACTTGCCTGTTTCGGGTTTAGATTTTTTAACAGTTTTGGTACTCCATTTGTCGTGATAATAACTAATTGGGAAAGTGGGTATATTTTCATGTCTTTTTTTTTTGTATTAATACCGTATTTTTCGGTTTTAATTGAATTATTTTTATTGCAATATTGTTTTAGACATTGTGCATTTTGTAATTTAGACTGGGGAATTACTATTTATCATCACTTTAAATAAAATATATGATACTAGACTTGTTGGGTGAAAGCACAGGGGATGTACAACAATTAATAATTTCAATTTGATTTAATTTCAATACAACAGGTACAAGATTATATGAAATTATTCAATAGAAAGAAACAAATGTATGGAAAAAATTAAAGCATGTAAACAAATATCAAATGAATTGAAAAAATATGAAAATATTTTTTTAAGAAAACATAAAAAAAATAATATTTTTTTAAAAACCTAAAAAAAAAAGTGAAACCTTGAGACAAAAGGGGGCATATAAAATTATATTCAGATATCTTACCCCTTCCTATCATATCAAGGCAAATTAACAAAAAATTCAGTGTAAGCAAATATTTTTCTTGAAATTGTATTATCTGAATGAACGTTTCATGTTTATCTCACAATGTAAATATCAATGTATTTGGAATATTCATGTGTTTGACACAACTACAAACTAGCTTTTATAACATGTACGGGTGGCTAAGTTGTAATAATTTTTCCCCATGACATTCACAAAATGACGAGCATTTACAAATATGGGTACATAGGTTGCAATAATTCTTTCCCCAAGACATCTCACAAAATGACCAGTATTTACAAATATGGGTACTTAGTTTGCAATAATTCTTTCTCCAGGACATCTCACAAAATGACCAGCATTTACAACTATGAGTACTTATGTTGCAATAATTTTTCCCCATGACATTCACAAACAGAATGACTAGCATTCACATAAAAGACGCAAACAAAATGACTAACATTCGCATAAAAGACACATACAGAATAACTAGCATTCACATAGACACATACAGAACGACTTGCATTCACATGAAAGGACAAGCCAGAATTCGAAATTTCACTAAGTAAATAAAGTCACTAGAATTAATATCTTTTCTGTTGGCAAAATAACCAAGTATTGGTTAATATTGTTTAAAATTGAAGTTAAAAAAAAAATATTTGATTTGATCCAATGACTGGAAAAAAGTTAATAAAAGGGCAAATTTTGAAGAAAAAACATTCTGTAAAAGAAAATTGCTAAAATTCAGCATTAAAATTCATAGATAAAAGAGATTTATATTTCTCATAAACAACAGGCAACATATGTGCCTTTTCATCTAAGAAAAAAGCCTGAATAACAAATTCAACAACTTGCTGAAGTGTGCACAGGTCTAAATGTCTGTAGAACTTGTTCAACAACTTGGTTCTTGTTCCAAATATCTAAAAGAAATTGAAAAGTTTGAGATCTTTTTTCAGTTCCACTTTCTGACCTAGAAAATGTGTTACAACTATTATAGCAATAATTTATCTTCTGAGCCTAATTTCTTACAGAAATTTAATTCAATCTTGAAATATTTAAGAACAAGTCCTGGTTTTCAATTGAAATTGAAATAAACCTTTTTACTTTCAGATGAAGCTTCACAAATTACACAATTAAAAAGTTATTTTCTGAATGACTAAATATATTATAATGTTTATGAAAACTCTGATCCTTGTCTACAAATTTGTCACTTATGCAAATATCAAATACTGTTTGAAAATATAATGTTTCAATATTAGTAGTGTCATCTCCACTTTTTTTACATCAATTAAAATGATTTAAAAAAACAGTTTTTTTTGCATCTTCATTAAAAAAAATGTTCATCATTTTCAAGCAGATTATTTTCAGTAGACCTAGAATACAAAGTTAGAACTTAATTTCACATTTCCTACAAATACAATACAATTCAGAAATGTTAAATTTCTTTGTACAAACAAACAAAATTCAGGAGAATCTGAAACTTTCTGAATTAAATGAATGTATCAGTTAGAGGAGATATCCTGCCCACAATTATACCAAAGTATTTCAGGAAAAACAGACTGAAAATGAAAAAGGGGGGTATAAGTGCTTGGCATGAACTAAATATGTAGCCTTATGCTATGCCATGTTAATCTAGTGAGGAATTTAACATAATCTTTCACCATTCTCTGCATTACAAGATCATACATTATAATGCAGACCTTTTTATTTCTAAAATGTATTTATTCATTATTTCAATATTTGGACATGTCCATAAATGACATGGAACGAGTCAACGAAAATGAAACATTTGTTGCTAAAAATGGAATAAAATGAATCTATATATATATGTGACTATGATTGGTCAAGTAGTTCTTTCATGTTTAAACAGAAATAGTCACATTTTCATGCTAATAGATCGATCAATCTCTGAAAATATGGAAATATGGAATTCGAGTGACGTATGATGGGGAAATATGGGATTTTAGCGCCATTTTTTTGGGTCAATATTTCATTAGCAGCGGTATCCCGAGTTCCAACGCTCATTTCAAGCAAACGATATCATAAATACATGTATTAATGCATCAGTCACGTTAAAATTTATTCAAAAAATGGATTCAATAAAAATGAATATATTTATGAAGATATTCAGTAAAAACACATAGGGTGTCGACGTAAACAATGCATGGCCGCTCACTTTTAAAGCGTCATATCCCTCTAATAAATAGAGTTGCGTCCCTTGATTTCGAGAATTGACTTTGCATTGTTTGAGGTACGGAATCCGTGCATGGCTTCCCGACTGTCCGACAGTGGTGTCACCGTGGTGAATGCATTCATCCTTTTACCGTTTTACTTCTAATCATATCTCCTTTTCTTATTTTATTTTTTTGCGTGTGAAAACGATATGAATGCATGTGCATCCGAGCCTCTGCGTAGCTACGCCCCTGACAAGATAATTCACGTTCACATATCGATATCAAAATATGTTGTATTGAGGAAATAGTATTAAATACTTGTACACATAGTAAATTTAAGATATGTACATTAACAGTTCCCGTATCGCTAGTGCAATGGTTAGCGTTCTCGTCTCGAGTGTTGTAGATCATTGGTTCCAGCCCGATCAGGTCAAACCAAAGATTATAAAATTGGCATTTGTTGCTTCTCCTCTAAGCACGTAGCATTAAGAAGAAAGAGCAAAAACTGGTTGGCTAGGAATCAGGATAATATACCCGGATGGAGCGACATGCTATCCGCGGACTGTTGTATCAGTGAGCTACCACTAAAAAAACCAATTCAGTGTGTTGATCTAGTACAAAGCTGACATCATCATCATCATCATGATCATCTCATCAAAATGTAACTTGTTCTCGCCATGATATCGCTGAAAAATTGCTCATGTGGAGTGAGGCAATATTCATCCACTAATCAACCCCATGATACAACAATCGCACAATCACTCTGATAAGGCTGCTACATGTTTATTTAGGGAGACGTCGTGGTCTTGATTGTATGGTAGTTAGATTTACAACTACTTGTACAATCAGTGTCTATCACCACTTAAGTTGTGAGTTCGAATCCGGCTCAGTTTAGGTAGTCCGGTTTCCTCCACTAATAAATCTGACTGCCACGTACTAACTGAAATATTGTTGAAAGTGGCGTTAAACACCATAACCCTAGTCCCCTGTTTATTAAGTTTTGACATATCTGTAGCAGCACAATGACAACAAGTTTTGTCAAAATTATATATGGCTAGATCGATTATATTTGAATTTCGATAAAAAAAAAATCAAAGCTTTCCACGTGGAGTGACACAATAAAATGGGTTTACACAATAGATGAATCAACCCGTCACCATTGATGCATCTCAAGAATATTTAAATTTAAGAACAAATAGTGTTGGCGTTATGTTGCATAATCAGAATTAGATTGCATGTTTAACCAGAAAAGCTACAAAGTACGGTTTTGCATGCTTGAAATGGTACTACAGTGAAACATATCTAAACCGAACCCTAAATAAACTAGAATCCTCTATACCTTTCCGGAGTACTCGAGTTCTCCCCCCCNCTAAACCGAACCCTAAATAAACTAGAATCCTCTATACCCTCCCGAGTTCTCCCCCGGTTTTTAGTGGGATACATGTTGCTCCATCTTTAGGTTTATTGTGCATGTGTAGTGTTTTGTAGATCATTGTTTGTGTTTTTGTCATTTTTCTTTTAGCCACTGCATTGTCTGCCATTCTTCGACGTGCGGCTTCTGATTACCCCCTTTGGTATTTTCAATTTTTTCTTAGATAAAGTCTCAATGTAGGATATCCTTGTTAATTAAACCTGCATAATCTGGACACCTGTCAATTCCGAAAAGTGCCCGGGTGGTTCAATGAGTTAGGTAGTTGGATTATCTAGTAACTCATACAAGCCTATCACCAATACGGCGTGGGTTCGCGCCCGGCTTTGTAAATTACAAAGAAGGGTGCACTCGACTCGCAGCCATAAGTCATGAAGTTTACCAGTTGCTTGCCCATGGTCGGTGGTTCTCTCCGGGTACTCCGGCTTCTTCCACTACTAAAACTGGTCGCCATGATATAGCTGAAATATTGCTGAAAGTGGCGTTAAACTCCAAAAATCAAAATCAATCTATTCAAATCATCAGTTTACCCCGCCACTTTTTATTGATGTGCCTGTACCAAACCAGGAAAGTTCGCGTCCATGTATATAACCTGCGTGTTAGTAAAATCGATTTGGTCTCTGTTTCTATAATTTTCCGAATTGATTTTGGAAATGTCCCAACAATGTGGTATTATAGTTTTAATTTTATTAGCATAGTACAACATAATGTACATGTATTGACATTTATTTGTCATATTTTTGTATTCAACCGCATCGGTGTTGTAATGGGTTGGCTTTCTCGATTCGAGTAC
>MJUT01054105.1:44746-75037 GCA_002080005.1 Gigantidas platifrons | reverse complement strand
TTTATCAAACTTTCATGTAACTGACATGTGAAAAGTAGTACGATTTATACGCCTAATGCATACGAGGTTATTTGCAGGGTAGCGAGAATGGCCGAGTAGTTACGATTGCTGAACAAATAGGCAGGCGACTTCCGGTGTTTACGCTATTACTGTGACAACGTCAGCATATCATAGTCGTAGATGCGGTAGATTATTAGTAATTGTAATATGGAGACGCCAAGGAAACCGCTGAATAAATACTGGTGTTCGGTACCCCACTATCTGTCTTATATAAGAAATATATACATAAAGGCAGATCGTTTTCCTTTCATGATGCTGACAGCGGCAAATAAAGAAAGAAAACAAATTTAATTTTAAAGAATTATTTGTCTCTGCGTTGAAGTCTTTGATACAAATAAAATAATTTAATTGATATTTGTCTTTTACAGAAAATGTTAAGATATTTTTAACTTGAGAATCGAACGTTAAAACGGCACATATCGATTGGAGTGTTTGTTGTGTACATTGACACCGGAAACTCAGGGCCTTTAGTTCCATCGAAATCACGTGATCTGGCAGACGAAAATAACAAAATTTTGACGGAATGGAAATGATTCGAAACAACCGAATTGAGAGGCAAGACGAACATCGTTGATTGTAGCGTATATCACAACGCGGAACTAAACATGTGAAAACATGGATCTGACAAACCCTACTAATTAATGTAATAACCAGGATCTAACACATGTCCTCCAGAAGGATAACCAGTTCGTGTTTCACTAATGACACCCCTCATGTTACTCTTTTCAGCTACACATCAGTCTTGAATGGGAAAAGAACGGAATTTGGTTTGGTATATGGTGTTTAATGCCACTTTCAATACTATTTCAGTTATATCGTGGCTGTCAGTTTTATTGGTGGAGGAAACCGGAGTACCCGGACGCAAGTCACTGACAAACTTTACCACATAATGTTGTATCGTGTACACCTCTCCATGAGCGGGATTCGAACTCACTACTTTAGTGGCGATATGCACTGATTGTACAGGTAGTTGTAAATCCACGGCTGCCCCAGTGACTACGACAAATGGAAGAAAAGTTTGAAGATACCGAAGATGTAATCAGAATCTGTAAATCGAAGAAGGACAGACAACACAATGGTCAAAAAAAAAGGAGAAAATTACAAACAGCGATCTACAACGCACTACACAAACAACAAACTATCGAGCAACACGAACCACACTAAGAGCCGGGGTGAACTCAGGTGCTCCAGAAAGGTAAGCAGTTCCTGCTTCACCAGGGGCACCCGTCGTGCTACTCTAGTTACAAACCTGGTGATAAGTCATAAATGAGGAAAAGACAAGAAAGTCCTCACGACAAGTGGAACATATCGGTGGTCATTTGTGAAACATATAATTTTTTTCGGTTAACCAGGTAATGTTGTTGACCGCAAATCTTGCCAAGTGATGATTTCAACTTAACCATTAGGAATCCTTGGTTCAGTAACTTCCTTGTTAGCAGCAACACTCTATCAAGGAAATCATGATAGGAACCATAAGCTCTGGAATATCGAAACAACTGAGAGATATATAGTCCATATGCAGGTGCTGCTGGAATGTTGCTACATATAAATTGAAAATTCGCAATGGGAAAATTGAAATCATATCTTTTGTAGTAAAGATTCGCCCTATCCGGCCTTCAGTGTCAATGGCGAGGTCTATGTAAAGATATGAAGCAGACCTATCTGCATCTGTGATATCCTTTATTTCAAGCTCAATTGGATAGATGCGATAAAAATAAAAATCACGAAATTTAGAATTATTAAGTGAAAGGACATTATCTATATAGTGGAACGTGAAATTAAAGGATCGGACTAGTTTCTTTTCATTTTTCTTGAGAAGCCATGTATGAAGTTCCTGTATTTTGTTAATAAAAAAACTCCGGCATTTTGATGATATCATTTTCAGGGAACTTTTTGGTAGAAACAGAGTTTTTCTTCTTACGAAATAAAATGTGTCTCTCCTGAGACAAATCACTTGTATCTATGTTGGCCATTCTTTTTTTTTATTTTTATAAAAACTCAATAGGACTAATTCTTTTAATCTCTTGTTCGTCTGTTTGCTTAAGAGATTAATGTCATAGTTATTTTCTTGTTTAACCAGCATTAACTGAAATGATGGTCATGATCTTATTACGTCGTATATATATAACCATCAGAAGAGTTTGAAGATACCAAATGGGACATAAGAATCCGTAAATCAAAGTACAGACAACACAATGGCAAAAAAAAGGCCAAAACAGTACACAGCAAACTAAAGATAGAGCAACACGAACCCCACTAAAAACCAGGGTGAGCTCAGGTGTTCCGGAAGGGTAAGAAGTTCCGACACCACTAGTGGTACTCGTCGTGTTACTCTAGTTACAAACCCGTTGACAAGTCACGAATGAGGAAAGGACCGGTAAGTGCTTACGACAAGTTGAACAGATCCGTGTAGTTGTCTGTCCTTTGAAGAAAATCTACGATTCACACCAGAAGTACAGGGTTTTTCTGAAGGACATTTGCGAAGTTCTAGAGCATACCTAATGAAGATTATTTCAGAATTATATTATTTTATATATATAATCATTATGTATCAAAATATGTCAGTGACTTGCGGCAGGTAGGTTGTTTTCTCCGGGTACTCCGCCACCAATAAAACTGACCGCCACGATATAGCAGAAATATTGTTGAAAGTGGTGTTCAACACCAAAAACCTAACCCTAACCATATATATATATATATATATCAGTGTTTCTTGTAGAAGGAGAATTGTTTTCCTCTTGTTTCCAATTAATGACAAAGGATAAAGTATGAATAATGAAAGATGTGTTATTGCCGAGTATAGCTTTTTGTCCTTTCCTCATTCGTGACTTATTAGCGGGTGTGTAACTAGAGCAACATGACGAATACCACTAGTGGTCCCGGAACTGTTTACCCTTCCGGAACACTTGAGCTTACCCTTGTTTTTAGTGGGGTTCAAGTGACTGACAAATTACACCCCCTTTTGCAAAAAACCGCCGACCTGCCTTGTGTAACTGACAGAGTACACCCGCTGTAGACAACCGCCAATCTTTATCAAGCAGCCTATGAAGTACACGCACCCCTGCAGACAACTTCAAACCTGCCTCTAGTGTATGACAGAGTTCACACACCCCTTGCAGACAATCGCCAATCTGCATCATGTAACTGAATGATTATCCCCCAGCAGACAATAGCCATCCTGTCGTAAATAACTGACAGTGTACACACCACCTGCAGACAACTACTAATCTGCCTTATGTAACTGACAGAGTTCAGACAGGCCCTGCAGACAACCGCCAACTAAGCTCATGTAGCTGACAGAGTACACCCCCTGCAGGCAACGGCAAACCTGCCTTATGGAAATTTCAGAGTATACACCCTTCAGACAATCGGCAATATGTCTTAAGTAGCTGACAGAGAATACCTCCAATAGAAAACCACAAGTAAATGACGGAGTATACCTCACGTTTTAAAGGCTTATGATAAAACAACATTATTTGCCGGAATATATCAAACTATGATTAAATTTAATATGGCTGCAATCATTCAAAGTAGGAAATCGGTATAATAGTTCACCAAGTTGTGTGAAATTAACATACACTGGAGGTTAAAGGGCAATTACCATTAGAAAACTAACAGAGATGTCATTTGTGTGAATTTCAAAAAGAATATGATATACAAATTGATACAATTACAGAATGGATATGGGTGTGTATTAGCACCATGCCGAATAGCCAATTGTGATGAATGTATAACATCTTGGTAGGGTTTTGATTTCCAAATTTGGTTAAAAAAAAGAAAAGATGTTTGATGATTTTAACACCGCGGGCGCCTTAAAAGAAGCAGGAATGTATTACCCTTAGCGAGCACATGTGATCTCTTCCAGTGCTTCAGTGTGGTCTGTGCTGTTTATCTTTATATTATTGTGACGTGTTTTTTGTTTTGTTTTTTATCTTTGTTTCGTGTCTTTTACGCAATGTTGCCTGAGTCTCTGGATTGTCCATTCCTTATTTCCCTTCGGGTTTTTTTTAACATTTACTTAGGAATATGTGTGTGCTTAATGCCACATTTCAGCGATATTTCACTCATATCGTACGTGGGAGTCAGTATTATTTGTTAAGAAAACCGTAGTACCCAATGAAAGCTGCCTATAGTACATTTGTACACGAAAATCATTATCACATAATGATGTGTCAGTAATAATATTAAATCGATACCTTCTTTAGGAATTACAAAGAACTTCAAAATGAACAAAAGCAAATAAAAAAGACAAACAATCAAACAAACAGACAACCAAACAAGAAAAGGTAGTTAAATAATCCGGTGTGATATGTGTTATTACGTTTCAATTTACGTTTGGGTGAGGTCGTAGTTTTCGTAATCGTATGGCTGTTGGGTGCAATCAGTGCCTATCACCACAAAAGTTCGAACCCCGTTCATGAAGAGGTGTACTCGATGCAACATTATGTGATAAAGTTTGTCAGTAACTTGCGACATGTCGGTGGTTTTCTCCCGGTACTCTGGTTTCCTCTACCAATAAAACTGACCACCATGATATAACTGAAATATTGTTGAAAGTGGTGTTAAACACCATAAACCCAACCTTAAAAATGACAAAAATGGATATAGGGTTTCTTTTTAAAAATATTCATTCGTTTCCCCTGTCTGCCAAACAAATTATAATGCTTAAATATCCCACCTTATCCTAATATGTCCTTTATTCAATTAAAAAAGTACGGATCGACTCGGAGATTAAACAATATTCTTCCCAAACAAGAAAACGAAGCTCACCCTCCCATAGAAAGGTAAATGATTGGTCCCTGGGATTAATTTCATAAGCTTTACCTAGAGACTTAATAATATTTTGCTACTTTAAAATAAGGTAATAAGTATATTCATGGCAATATTTTTATTCTTGCAAAAAATATCCAGAAAACGTTGAAAAGTGATTACCATGAATTTGTTCAGAACCTGAAGTGGTATGTTTGATGAACACACGATCACCTTTCTTCATCTCCACGAGAGAACTTATTGTGCTGGATGTGTATACCCCCTTTGTTGAATATCCTCTGGTATAACCTGTATCGTTCTTGTTAAGTTGGTAATTAACAACATGACCGTTATTTCCCAAAATCAGGCAAGAAACATGGTACAGTCCTTTCCGTGGTGCTGTAAAAACTCCAGTTGATGGATCGTAGCCTTGACCTCTATTGACCTTGACATCTTCAAATTTGACCACGCTGTTAATGCCTGTTAAGGTGTAAGGATGCTTTACCAAAGAGGCAAAGAAGGCGGGTTGTAGACGACCATCTGAAACTGATAAAGCATACTGTATACGTATTATTGCCATTGATATCTAAATTACCATGGATGATATAAATAGGAAAAGCTAGGGATATAATTATTAAAATGATAGAAAACGGGTTTTTTTTTTTTTAAAGTGTCAAGTTTGTGAGTTTCGTATCCCCGTCTCCCGTTAATAAATCTGTTGTTTTACTGCTTCGTGACGAGTGGAACCAAAATCCACACAGCATCACACAGCTACATGTATGTGTCCAGGACGCCAAGAAAAAATCTCGCAGCTACATGTATTTCTCCTGGACCCTGCGTTCATAAGCTTAAAACACCAGACGATTTTCCATCGATATATTGTTTTGTTCAAGACGTTTGATTTTTTTTTTTTTTTGTGATATATATTTTTGATTTCAACCAAATCCCACACGGCCAGTTACATGTCTTTAACGTTTGTTTATTGTTTTTTCACAGGATAAAACTTTCAAGTACATTAAATATTTCCAAACTATCGCAGCAAACACCCTCCCCCTTTTTTTGTTTTAGCAATTGCACTGACCAGGTTATATTGGTTTCATTTAAGATACAAATAAAAGTAATAGCTTACATTGTTCTTTATATCATTAAGAGATGCTATTGTTTTGAGACATGACAAAGAGAGAGAAAAAAGCATAGTTTAATTACCTTTTCTAGTATTCATGCCCATCAACATTTGCAGCAGGTCTTCAGTAATACAAGTCGTTTTATCTAGAATTCAAACGAAAATGTATAGATATTATTTATTTTCAAATTTACTATGCATGAAATACAGAAAAAAAATTAAACAATTGACAATGTATGAACGCTTGAAGTTCATATGTACGTGTACATTGTCAATAAATCTTTGCGCATTCGTGTTTGATTCTACACATATTAGTTTTTATACGAGTTATTTCCTTTACGACGAGTAACATAGTACTCGATCTAGCAAGAGTAACGGCATATCCAGAAATTGATGATAGTTTTAATGTTAAAATTATATTAGTTTTTAATATAACTCCTCAAATCGCACAACATTAAATAGATAAAGTATACATCGGTTGCCTCACCCTCATTTCATTGAATGTAACTTGTTCTCGCCATGATATACCTAAAAGCAATGACGATTTTGCGTTAAACAGAAATCACTTACTCACTCATTCCTTCCAGGAGAAGAGGTCGTAACCGTATGGTAGTTTGATATACAAGCAGTGCCTATCGCCACTTAAGTTTTTCTTCTATAATTTATTTTTTTTATTTTTAACTTTCACATTATACATATAATACACTATAGATATATTTAGCAGGACAGTGTCAGTCATTACCTATTAGCATTACAAAACATTGTCATACAGTATACATTCAAATACATTATTTTACTTGTGTTACTATCATGTTAGTTTAAATAAATAACTAATGGAAAAAAAAATAGATCATTTTCAAAAAGTATTGTGTTCGAGATAGAAATTACATACTTCAAAACTTCAAAACTTAAACATGGCTTTCATCAATAACTAACTATATTGATTATATACATGTACAATACAATACAATAGTCATATTGGATGCACTTTCCAACTGTCCATATGTGTGGTGCATCCATTTAGAATTTGTCTAGAACAGTATATATTTTGAGTTGCTTCCCTTATACCAATATTATCTTAATATCTTCCCATTTCTTCACACTTCTTTTTCTCATTGTAGGGGTCTGATAGAAAGAGGCAGATTGAACCCCAATGTCATATGTGCGTTTTAATAAATTTAATACACCTGATACACATGGTTTTTGTCCAGAAAATCTACAAGAGTAGATATAATACTTAATGAGGACAATGAATAGATTAATAGAGTAATCAAGCATCTCTGATCCAAGTATTATATGTTGTGCCGAAATAGGAATTTCTACATTACACTTGATTTTTAAATATTTCTGCCATTTCTAACCATAGACTTTTGACAATATTACATTCCCAGAATAAGTGCAAAATTGTTTCTTGTGTTTCATTACAAAAAGTACATAGTTGGGTCTCTTTTAATTTACATTGATACAGAAGGGAATTAGTGCACAAAATTATATGCAATATTTTGTATTGAAATATCAAAAAATTATTGTTTTTTGTACAATAGAAAGGAATTTTGTATATCAGATCCCAGTTCACAATTTCTGTATTTAATTCTTTTTTCCATCTTTCTTGTTATTTTGTTGGTGGTTCAAAGTGGTTTGACAAATTTTTCTGTAGAAATATTGGCACGATTTCTTGTTTTTTTTTTACATATTCAAAATTTTCATCAGTTATCAATGTGATTTGCTTTTGTAAGTTTAATTCTAACCTTCCAAATGTGTGGTATCATATGTAAAAGTCCCATATACTATATAAAGGTGGTTTCTATCCAATAAATTTCTTTAAATCGATTGAAGGAAAGGAATTCATTGTTCTCATCAAGTAAATCATTTTTAAAAAATATTCCTGCTTCACACCATTTATAATAAAAAAAAAACAATGGTGTTATCATTTTTAACCTTTTATTAAACCATATGGATTGGGTTAAAATATTTGAAGGAATATCATCACTTTCGGAAGACCTCTCCCTTAATTTTCCCCAGTTTTGAAAGATATCAGTCCAAAATCTGTTGAAATGTGATGCGACTTTTGAGAGTCCATATTGGTCTAGCATCCATATTTTATCTGCCCCATATTTATAATACTGATCAATAAATAATGTTTTCCATGGAGCTATTTTTAAGGGGTCCGATATTTTATTTATCCATACCATTTTTAGTCCGTGGCAAAAATATTCTATATGTGGTATTTTAAGTCCCCCCTCCTCATACTGGCCAATAAAAACTTTCCGTTTAATTTTGTCTGGCTTTCCACTCCATAAGAATGAATAGAACATTTTCTGTATTTCATTTATTATTCTATCTGAAGGGTTGGGTAAAACAGTGAGAGATTGGATTAAGATTGGAATTTCTAAAGATTGTATTACTTTAATTTTTCCTATATAGGTCAGATCCCGTTAAATTCAAGAATTTAACAATGTTCTTATTTTTTTCTATTTTTTGTTTAATATTTATAACTGTTTTGTCTTCATTAAAAAGATCATAGTAGATACCAAGTAATTTAAATTTTCCCGATTTGTTCCATTTTAGCTTTTCTCCTTGCAATAATTTTTCTTTTGAATGTACCTTTGACCCAATCCATATGGCTTCAGTTTTATCTAAATTTGCTTTTAGTCCTGCACGTTCTGAGAATTTTTCTAAAATATATAGAGATTTTCTAAGCGAGTCATCACCTCCATCTAAAATAAGAGATGAGTCATCTGCATATTGACTAAGTAAATATTCTGAGTTATTAATGTTCATTCCATTTATACTAGTATCATTTTTTATTGCTGCGCTCATTAATTCTAATGCCAAAATAAAGAGGTAAGGGGATAAATGATTTCTTTGACGCACTCCTCTATTTAACGAGAAAAATTTGGAACAGTGACCATTATTGATAATACAACTTTCGGTATTCTCATATAATTTTTCCACCCATTTAATAAATCCAGGACCAAAACCTAAGAATATTAACGTTTTATTGATAAAAGACCATTCAAGAGTATCAAATGCTTTCTCAAAATTTAGTAGAATCAAGAGGCCTGGGATATCTTCTTCTTCTGATTTTTCTATTAATTCAAATAAAAGTATAGTACACTCTCCAATGTATCTTCCCCTCAAAAAGTCTTGTTGTGTTTCACTTATAATTTGATCTAAAAATGGTTTTATTCTATTTGCTAACGCTGCAGAGGCAATTTTTGTATCAATATTTAAAAGTGTGATTGGGCGCCAGTTTTTTAAATTAAATTTTGACTTACCTTCATTAGGAATGCACGTGACTAAACCTTGTCTTTGGGAAGTAGAGAAAGTACCATTTTTAAAGCCATAGTTCAGGGAATTTACGAGATATTCATTCAAATCATTCCAAAAAAAAATTATAAAATTCTGCAGTGTACCCATCCATACCTGGAGATTTTCCATTGTTCATATTTCTAAGAGCTTTTAAACACTCACTCCTATCTAACATTCCTTCTCCCATTTCTCTTTGATCTTGTTTTTCATGATCATTATTAAGGATTGGATTCTTGGAGGTGTATAGATTTTCATAAAATGATTTTTGTTTCTCTAAAATTATAAATTGGTCTACTATCTCTTCTCCATTTTCTTCGATGATTTTTGTTATTATTTTTTCATTAAAATGTCTCTGTTCCAGATTACATAAATAATTTGTACATTTTTCCCCTTCTGCTGCCCATCAGGCTTTTGCCCTTGCCATAATACCATTAACTTTTTTGTCTCTAAACATTTTTAAATCATCTTCTGTCTGTTTAATTTTATTTCCCAAAGTTTCACTTGGATTAGATTCATAACTTAACTGTAAAGTATGCAAATTTTTTTCATATTCAGTTTCTAATGACTGATTTTTCTTTTTTAAATAGGATGAGTATGAAATAGTTTTGCCTCTAATCATACATTTAAGCAGTTCCCAAAACATTTGAGGGTTTATTGATAATTCTATACCATCCCCTTCAAAACCTGGCAGAGTATATTGATCAACTGTTTCTACAATACATTTTTTAACTTCTGAAACATATTCTTTATCATGAAGTAAACTATTATTAAATTTCCATGTACCTCTTCCGTTTGTTTGATTATAAAATTGTAATGCAAGACACACTGGAGAATGATCTGAACGATAGCTTATTTCAATGTCAACTTTTTTCACAAAATGTTCAAAATCAGATGATATCAAAAAGTAATCAAGTCTACTTTGTTTTAAGTATGGGCCCCTCCATGTATATATTTTTGTATCTGGGTTTATTGCTCTCCAAATATCTATTAAATCCAAAGAATTTTTCATGTCAATAATCTGTCGTTGAACTTTAATATTATTTTGCGATCTATAATTTGCTGTATCTATTTCATAGTCTTGTACTACATTCCAATCCCCAACCATTGTAATTGATGTATTTTGGATCCTTGCCACTGTATCCTGAATATTAGTGAAAAAATCTGGAGAATCATTATTTGGACCGTATAAAGCAACTAATGTTATTCGATACTCTTGAATTGTTATGTCTAAAATTAAATAATTTCCTTCTTTATCTATTATTTCATTATGCACATTATATTTAAAAGTATTATTTATTAAAATAGCAATCCCCCTACTGTTACCAGTGTGTGAACTGAAATATCCCTTATAACCCCATTCCTGTTTCCACTGATTTTCATTTTCCTTTTTACAATGAGTATCTACTAAAATTGAGATATCATATTTTTCTTGACACTTTAAGAAAAAATATTTCCTCTTAAGCCTATCTGATAACCCTCTGCAATTTAGAGAACCTATTTTAATTGATCCCATATTCTAAATAAAACAAATAATACATTTCTATAACATTTTCTGACCAATCTCTTGAGTAAAAATATAATACATATATTTTAAAAACCATTATATTAATATAATAGTAACGCAAAGAAAGTATACAAGTATATAAATACTGAAAACATAAACATATATATGTATCAACTGACACTGCCCAGGCATAGCCATGATAAATATTCATTACAATGTACAAAGTGAAAATAAAATTTAATATAGAATATTTTCCCATTATAAAAAATTCCTCCCTTGTTTCAGATAACTTCCTGTTTATTCTGAATTACCCTATTATTTTTTTAATCCTGCCTTTAAGAAAATTATTTATTAATTGTGCCTTATACATGTTATTATTTTCCTTATAATATATGTATACAAAAATTATGAATAAATTTTCACCCAACAAAAACATACAGCACAAATATAAAGTATACGTACAATGTATATACCTATAAACGGTGTATACAATAATTTATTAATACATTTTCACCCCACAAAAACATACAGCACCAATATAAAGTATATATATATATACCCCTAAACTATGTATACAATAATTATGAATCAATGTTCACCCAACGAAAACATACCGCACAGATATAAAGCACATATATATACATGAATACATTGGTATTGCATGTACTGTATCATGGCACCAATTATTAGTTGTGCTGAATACTCATGTTGTTGTGATAGCTAATGTCTGTCGCATTAATAAATCATTAAGTAATTTGTCAAATAGTTTATAATGCTTAATACGATTATACAACTGTGAACACTGACTCTCCAACCTCAAAATAACTACTGTCAAATGGATGTGGAGTAAAACAGAGCATGTACAGTCATGGGTCAAAAGCTAAGCCCCTCCACACTAAAAACACCCCTATATATATACCTCGCATAGGAAACATGATTTCCCTAACAGTTACTGCATCTCCCATCAATCAATGCTCGTGCGATTTTAAGTATCAAAATCAGAAATAAATTTATTTCCTTCTTTTTATTATTCTGATATCATGGTAGTTATAGTTTTTGCTAAAACAGGATCTAAACACAATTCAACCTTTTCACGTAATATTACTCTATAATCATGTAAAGTAGATTGTGTCGAACATTTTCATTTGGGATTAAATCATGAATCATTACAAATAAAACATCATACAATTATATGAAAATGTGAAATTAATCTACAAGTAATTCTGATTCTATAATTTTGAAGTAAAAAAATAAAAAAATAAAAAAAAATAAATAAATAAAAAAAAAAATTATTAAGAAAAAACCTAATAAAAAATGACTTCAGGACAATCTTCTAAATACCNGAAAAAAAAAGATCGGATAAAAAATGACTTCAGGACAATCTTCTAAATACCAGTCGTCTCATTGGAAATACATAGTCACAAGGAAATATTCTAGTGCAGAACTAGAACAAAAAAAAAACATTGGCCAGTGAATGTACATAGCTCTATATGGCTCCGAGTCTGTCTGCATATAGTATAAGTATCCTTGGTTTTAGATTAATTAAGACAGAAAGAGATTAATGATACCAGGCTTTTCCTGTGAATAGAAGGAGAGAACAATAGTTCTAAAAAGTAACATTCTCGTCTCATTCAACGTGTGACCAATCTTAAACACATGACCAAGGTGGTTTTATGCTATTACATTATCTCGTAGAAAACCACAACATGTTTTATAATAATTATTTTATCCAATATCTCGTAGAAAACCACAACATGTTGTATAATAATTATTTAATGTCGAATATAGTTGTAAGCTCAAATCCCACTCATGCCGAGTTGCACTTGATACAACATTATGTAATGAAGTTTGTCAGTGATTTGCGGCAGGTCTGTAATTTTCTCCGTGTATTCCGATTTCCTCCTCCAATAAAACTGACCGCCATAATACAACTGAAATATCATTGAAAGTGGCGCTAAACACCATACACCTAAATCTAACCCTTCTTGGAGCATTATTTTCTTAAATAAATGCAAATACCTATTGCCAAGAACTAGTGAATATTACACTGTGACTATTAGAGGAAGCCATCTACGTGACATCCTTATTGTTTTCTAATTTCTACTGACAAAATACTTACCATTACTCACATTACAAGCAGCACCAAATTCACAGAAAGATAGACAGGCGACTATAATGGCGAACCACATTTTTTACATGTAAACAAATACACTATGTCTACTGTACCTCACAACACTGACTATTCTGAATTTATGTTTTTGTTTTTTCCATGTGTTAAAAGACCTTTGAAATATGATATGTATAATGAACGTTGAACACGCTATGCGTATACATTTACTACCACGTATACAATTCTTGGAATAGACCCATTTGCACATTTCCGACTTTGATTCTAAAATTATACGTATTACAGGAGTTATTTCCCTTTACGGCGGGCCAAATGGTCCTCTTTCATATAAAATTCAATGAAAATAACATATTTTTTTCCAATAATTTGTTAAAAATTTTAATGTTGTAACAACTTATGAGTCTTGCTGTACAATTATTATACTATGATTTTTTTTCTATTTGAATGTACAATGCAAGTGGAAAGGGAATAGTACAAAACCACCCCCAAATGTAGTTAAAACTGCAGTTTAGAAAGAGAAGAATAAAAATGTCAGAAAGTTAAAGACGACGGACGGACCAATGACAGTGCAAGCTTTACTGGGACATGGCCCAGTGGTAAAATACTCATTTGGCCATTGGATGGCTATACTGTGACTTACATGTCGGGTACTCGTCTATAAGCACGCAACAATATTAAAACTAAAAAGCCTTCGTGTGATATACAGTTCATGTCATTGTCGATATGTTATGTTTGCTTGTATTACAAAAGAAACCCTGAACAATGACGTTCGGATATTTTCTCGCCAAAAATCAATGTATATTAAATTAATCAAAATCATGTCAAATGTAGCGTATCTTCAAAGCATCAAAAAGACACAGATGTTCAGATGTAGCAACAGAAGTAAAGAGTAACACTCAACTGCTGACTAGGGGCCGTATTGAACTCATCTTAGGGTATGAATTATGTTCATTATTGAAGGCACTACTGTGATTGTGAAATGCAGAGCTTGAATTTGTGTCTAAATATAATGTTAGATAGTCTCTCATGTTCATTTACATCCATATCCTTGCTGAATAATTGTAATATTTATTTACGTATACATTCAGCACGTCTTCCATATCAGACGATGCTTGTGTTATTTAACAGTAGCACAAAAGATGACGCTAGTGGAACAAGAAATGCTCACTCTTAGTTCACCCTAGATTTTCAGTAGCGTTCGTCTTGCTAAAATATTTAGCTTAGCGTATTGTTTTTGTCGACATTTGTTTGTCTTTTTCATCTCTTGCCTATTGTACATTGTCTGTCCTTTGATTTTCGGCTTCTGGTTGGCGCGTCGATATTTGATACAAACTTCAAGTGTAAAAACTATGCATTTAGGGAAAAGTATGAAAAGAAAGATAACTCTTACGACATTAAAATGTTTTTTGTTGCAATATCAACTTCTAATGGAACTTAATATCACAAAGAGATATGGTCAATGAATTGTAGTAATTTCATGTTCAATATTTCTATCGACACTAATAGATTACTTGGTATTTTTATTTCATGCAATCAGTGCATGTCACCACTAAAGTTGTGAGTTTTAATCTCGATCATGGCGAGGGGTACTCGATACAATTTGTCAATGACTCGCGTGAAGCATGTGGTTTTCAGCGGGTACTCCAGGTTTCCTATGCCCATAAACTACCACGATATAGCTGAAATATTGTTGAAAGTGGCGTTAAGCACAATATACCTAACCCCTCCATCAGTTGAAGTACAGCGGATCCTTTGGTACATTTCCGATTTGATTCTAATATTATGCGTTGTCTTTATACTGGCTATTTCGATTACGACGGACAAATGGTATCCGGTCTAGCAAGAACAATGGAAAGAAGCACTGAATTGACAATACTTTGTAGATATTTTCACAAAGAACCTTGCAAAAAATCAGATTATAATTGTATAGCAAATAGAAAATTCACGAGGTAAAATGAGCCTTTATTGTCCGCCTTCAATGAAAAAACTCGTAAAACGTATAATTTTAGCCTACACTGTGCAAATGGTCTATTATATGAGAATGTTGGTATTTACACTGTGTGTTGTGTGTGTACACCGTCATTAGCGGGGGCCGTCGTGGTCGTGATCATATCATAGTTGGATTTACAACTACATGTACCTGTACAATCAGTGCATATCACCACTAGAGTTGTGAGTTCGAACACCGTTCATGTCGAGGTGTACTCAATACAACATTATGTGATAAAGTTTGTTAGTGACTTGCGTCAGTACGGTGGTTTTCCCCGGGTACTCTGGTTTCATCCACCAATAAAACTGACCGCCACGATATAACTGAAATATTGTTGAAAGTGGAGTTAAAAACCATAACCTTAACCGTGCACTACATAAATAAATTAGATCTACGATGTTAATATGTTTTACTTTGTTTTATTTTTTAATTGTTTATGGTTGTTGAACAAGTAAATAAAAGGTGTTGCATGTGTAAGTAATTGTGTTTGCATAACATTTTTTTTTCTCACAATACCATGTCATTCAAACTCACTTTTTTCAAACTTTGAGGGCGCTAATGAGTTATTTTCATTCTTCGTGATTGTTCTTGAATAAACTTCTACAGCAAAAAAATATGCTGTTCAACTTCATAATTATGCAGCTTGTGTTTCTTATCGAGTGGACCCAGTTCAGTTCAGAGGTAAATTATTTTTTTATTTACACGTCATCCAGACACCCAATATGATATACATGTAGTAAATGATAAAAACTACGGATTCAATAACTTTGATAACATCGGATTAACTGATGTTACAATTCGTGTTCCCTAATTAGCTAGCCTTGGTGTGTCTTATTTTGTCGCAGAATGCTTGTCAATTAATACTCATTTGTTTTGATCGAACTTAACTCGTAAACAAAAGACAAAGCGGGATAACTCGTCATCATTTGGTGAATTTGTTCAATTCAGTAAATATGTACAGATGGTTGAACTGAATAATGTATACTTTCTACAATACAGCTTGGTGAAAACACTTTTGGTGATGGCCCTTGTTCACTGGACTTAGAACTTGATGGAACATGCTATTTAGGTTCAGAAGTCACATTTTGACCTGGATTTGGTACGAAATGTGAGAATATATTTTTCTGCATCATGCATGTACAACACCACCAATGTAAGCAAAGAGTAATTATCGGAACACTCGTGCGGACAAAACAAGTACAGCTTCCGTATTTGTTTGCCTCGATTTTAAAGATGATACTCCCGACAATGGTGTCACCGTGATGAATGCATTTATTCCTTTTACCGTTTTACTTCTAATCATATCTCCTTTTCTTATTTTATTTTGTTGTCCGAGAAAACGATATGAATGCATGAGCATCTGAGCCTCTGCGTAGCTACGCCCCTGACAAGATAATTCACGTTCACATATCGATATTAAAATATGTTGTACTGAGGAAATAGTATTAAATACTTGTACACATATTAAATTTAAGATATGTACATTAACACGTCCCGTATCGGTAGTGCAATGGTTAGCGTTCTCGCCTCGAGTGTTGTAGAATGGATTCGAGCCCCGATCTGGTCAAACCAAAGACTATTGGCATTTGTTGCTTCTCCGTTAAGCACGCAGCACAAAAACTGGTTGGCTAGGAATCAGGATAATGTACCCGGATGGAGCGACATGTCTATCCGCGGTCTGTTGTTTTAGTGAGCTACCACTAAAAAAAATCAAATTCAGTGTGTTGGTCTAGTACAAAGCTGACATCATCATCATCAACATCATCATCATCATCATAATCATCATCATTATCATCATCTCATCAAAAAGTAACTTGTTCTCGCCATGATATTGCTGAAAAATTGCTCATGTCGAGTGAAGCAATATTCATCCACTAATCAACCCCATGATACAACAATCGCACAATCACTCTAATAAGGCTGCTACATAGATATGTTTATTTAGGGAGCCGTCGTGGTCTTGATCGTATGGTAGTTAGATTTACCACTACCTGTACAATCAGTGTCTATCACCACTTAAGTTGTGAGTTCGAATCCCGCTCAGTTTTCTGCAGGTAGTCCGGTTTCCTCCACCAATAAATCTGACCGCCACGTAATAACTGAAATATTGTTGAAAGTGGCGTTAGATACTATGACACTAGTGCCCTGTTTTTTTAAGTTTTGACATATCTGTAGAAGCACAATGACAACAAATATAGTCAAAATTATATATGGCTAGATCTATTCTATTTGAATTTCAATAAAAATTTCCGCCTTTCAAGTGAGAATGAGACAATACATTTGGTTTACACAATAGATGAATCAACCCGTAACCATTTATGCATCTCAAGAATATTTAAATTTAAGAACAAATAGTGTTGGCGTTATATTGCATAATCAGAATTAGATTCCATGTTTAACCAGAAAAGCTACAAAGTACGGTTTTGCATGCTTGAAATGGTACTACAGTGAAACCTCCCTAAACCGAACCCTAAATAAACTAGAATCCTCTATACCCTCCCGAGTTCTCCCCCGGTTTTTAGTGAGATACATGTTGCTCGATCGTTAGGTTTTTTGTGCATGTGTAGTGTTTTGTAGATCATTGTTTGTGTTTTTGTCATTTTTCTTTTAGCCACTGTATTGTCTGCCATTCTTCGACGTGCCGCTTCTGATTACCCCCTTTGGTATTTTCAATCTTTTCTTAGATAAAGTCTCAATGTAGGATATCCTTGTTAATTAAACCTGCATAATCTGGACACCTGTCAATTCCGAAAAGGGCCCAGGTGGTTCAATGAGTTAGGTAGTTGGATTATCAAGCAACTCATACAAGCCTATCACCAATACGGCGTGGGTTCGCGCCCGGCTTTGTGAATTACAAAAAAGGGTCCACTCGACTCGCAGCCATAAGTCATCAAGTTTACAAGTTGCTTGCCCATGGTCGGTGGTTCTCTTCGGGTACTCCGGCTTCTTCCACCACTAAAACTGGTCGCCATGATATAGCTGAAATATTGCTGAAAGTGGCGTTAAACTCCACAAATCAAAATCAATCTATTCAAATCATTAGCTAACTCCGCCACTTTTTATTGATGTGCCTGTACTAAACCAGGAAAGTTCGCGTTCATGTATATACCATGCGTGTTAGTAGTATCGATTTGGTCTCTGTTTCTATAATTTTCCGAATTGATTTTGGAAATGTCCCAACAATATGGTATTATAGTTTTAATTTTATTAGCATAGTACAACATAATGTACATGTATTGGCATTTATCTGTCATATTTTTGTATTCAACCGCATCGGTGTTGTAATGGTTAGTTTTCTCGATACGAGTACGATAGATCATGGTCTCCGAGCCCCCCGGGGGTGGGGGGGGGGGGCTGTAAAACCAAAGACTATGAAATAGTTAATTTTAAGATAGGTACTTAAACGCGTACCTCATCAGTGGTGTAATGGTTAGCGTGCTCGCCTGGAGTGTGGTAGACCATGGGTCCGAGCCCCGGGCGGGTAAAACCAACAACAATAAAATTGGTATTTGTTGCTTCTCCACTAAACACCCAACATTAAGGAGAGAGAACAAATACTCGTCTATATCAAAATTGTATTCCATATACTGGCCCTTCTGAAGTCAATATCATCCCGGGTATCATCCCGAGACCTCTATAGCAGTCAGACACGCAATCGGGGCTGATATGAATCGAGGAATGATAACCGGAATGATGGAAAAGGTCTTGTAGTAATCTTTTTATCATATACTTCCGACAAATTGTTTTATGAGGCAGATAAAAAAATAAATAATTGAATGAATTTATATGAGAGTTTAATTATGTATTCATTAGTTAGATACATTTTCAGAACACTATTGTCAAACAAGAGCATCTCTACACCCCAAAATATTAATGGCAACATTTCATATGAAGGCATTTTAAAACATAGAAAATATAGATGCGATTCTTTTGTGTCGTTTTTTTTATTTAACGGATGAGAACGAGGGCAATCCGTGAATCGCTTTCATTCAAAATCATGTTAAGTTCTCCGTTATAATCATCTATCATCTGACGTTTTTATGATTTTTTAATATGATCTTCTTGACATGTTGCATGTTTTTTTCCTCTCAACTCGATTTGTCAATAGTCCTTGCATCCCTACTGATCACCTCCATCGATACTTGTGGACAGGATTAGTACGGATGTTACAGGGGTTAAATACTAAACCTACTTTTAACAATTTACGTTTAGTGTCATATTTTTCAAGAAGTGTCATCACCAGAATTTACTTCCCGTGAAATGTGATAATTAAAAGTATTTTTCGTGAACCTTGATGAGACCCCTATCTCCCACTCATATTTGTGTGTCAGTAAACAGACGACAGACCGGAAGTATCTTGCACGAAAAGCACTGTTTTGAAATTTTTGCACGATTCGTCTCTGATATGGATTAAATCAGGCGGGGTGAAATTATGGCTAGTTTACTTCCGCTCGTTACCCGTACATGTATGCAAAAACTATCATATCAATGCTGAGTATATATGATACATCGTGATACTGCCCTTAAAATAAGTTTTATAAATCTATGAAGTTCCTATGCTTATACAATCATGTATAATTCCGCCCACAAGCAATGCATATACATATTATGTGTAAAGTATAAATAGTCTGTCAGTATAGTAAATGTATGCATTAAACACAATATTAACTATTGTCAAAATGAGACAGCATCTACGGTTTTTGTCACACCGAGACATCGTCTACGAGTTTATTTTGTTTTCTCCATTATACAGAGTTGGGTGAGGTCGCACCATTGTGTTTGGATGGGACACATACTGTGTAGATAGAAAGTCTAGCAGAGTTTGAAATATATGCATTTAAGGGAGTACCATACACTACAGGGAGATAACTCTTTAAAATCAGTTGAACGTTTTGATCATATGATGTTTGTATGCAGATTTCAAGCATCTCGGTGATCAAAACCACAGAGAGAACATTTGCTATGTGGCTAGTGAATTTATATAGCTCTGAGTCTGTTGGTTGGAATTTGCTAAAATTTTGATATTTTTTACAGTGGATATATTCAAATACACTGGCAAAAAAATAAGAAAATTAAACGAGCAGATCAAATTTTACCTGAAGTGTATGGTAGCACCTTAAAAACAATATTAACACTGATACAGCATCTACGGGTTTTAATTTAATCTTCCAGTGTGCAATGTCGGATGATGTTGCCCCAGTCCCCACCGTTTTGTTTGGTCAGACATTAGGTAAAGTCTGTTAGAATTGCAAATATACGCACATAAAAACAATATCAAATGTTGTTTTATTTCCTCCAATATAACGAGTCATATGAGCAGGCCCACTGAGAGGGGGAGTCAGCCGGGGCAGCGCCCCCGGTCCAATGAGTTTAAGGGGCCCACAAGCCAAACGAGAAACAAAACAAGGGTGTACCTTCAGCAAGCCAAACAAAATAAAATGTGTGCTTTCGTGAATATGACAAATTTTGTTTGTATATGATATTTCTTACCTCTATCAGTTCATTTACGGACTATAGCTATATTTCTCACCATCTATATTTTCTATTTAATTCATCAGTTAACCACGCCACCTTTTATTGATGTGCCTGTACCAAACAAGGAAAGTTAGAGGTCATGTATATGGCACATGCGTGTTAGTAGTATCGATTTGGTCTCTGTTTCTATCATTTTCCAAATTGATTTTGGAAATGTCCCAACAATGTGGTATTGTAGTTTTAATTGTGTAAGCTAATATACAGTACTATATAATATACAAAGTCATGTATTGACATTTATCTGTCACATGTTTTGTACACAACCGCATCGGTGTTGTAATGGATAGTTTTCTCGATTTGGGTACGATAGATCATGGTCTCCGAGCCCTGGGCGGGTAAAACTAAAGACTAGAAACTAGTTAATTTTAAGATAGGTACATAAACGCGTACCTCATCAGTGGTGTAATGGTTAGCTTTCTCGTCTCGATTCAGGTAGACCATGGGTCCGAGCCCTGGGCGGATAAAACCAACAACAATAAAATTGGTATTTGCTGCTTCTCCGCAGACTCCGCTAAGCACCCACCATTAAGGAGTAAGAGCTAAGATCTAGACTGGTTGGCACGAAATCGGGATAATGACTTAAGGACTATGACTTAGTAATTATAGTTCACTCCTTGAGACATGTTTACTTTGATAAAAATATAGTCAATCTGCTAGTACAGCTAGTAGGTCCAACTAGTTGTAAAATTAGCGCATTCATTGAAATTAATGTAAATATATAAATAGATAAGAAGAGTTTGAAGATAACAAAGGGGTAATCAGAATCCGTAAATCCAACAAGAACAGAGAACATAATAACCTAAAGAAAAGAAAAGCCACGATTATTGCACGTAAAATGCACTTACGTGTTAGCAGTAGCTTGCTAGGATTGTAGGATTGGTCGTTAATGTCCCGTTGCAAGGCTAAAATGTCCTACACTTTCCATTATATCATCTTTTTTTCTGTGGCAGTGTAAACTTCCTTCAACTAACCCAACCCGATGCCACTTCTTTACTTATATCAATCTATTCTTGTCATGAATATAGCAAAAACTGCCTGCTTGTTATTAAAATTCAAGCAAGCTACGTGTCTTAAACTGGATTTTTGGGTGAGTGGATGAGCCGAATATGTTATTAACCGTGCATTGTAAACTTCCGTCGTCTACAGGGGGTCATGGCCGTAATCGTATGGTAGTTTAATTTACAACTACCTGTGTAATCAGTGCCTATCACCACTAAAGTTGTGAGTTCGAACTCCGTTCATGGCGAAGTGTACTAGATACAACATTATGTGATAAAGTTTTTCAGTGACTTGCGACATGTCGGTGGTTTCCTCCGGTTTCCTCTACCAATAAAACTGACCGCCACGATAATTGAAATATATAATATAATTGAAAGCTGAATTAAACACCATAAACCAAACCATCCGTCGTCTGCAAAAAATAGAGCAAACTTTCAATCAAGGTGTGGATAGCGAAGANTGTCTATTGATGTGCCTGTACCAAACAAGGAAAGTTAGAGGTCATGTATATGGCACATGCGTGTTAGTAGTATCGATTTGGTCTCTGTTTCTATCATTTTCCAAATTGATTTTGGAAATGTTCCAACAGTGTGGTATTATTGTTTTAATTGTGTAAGCTAATATACAGTACTATATAATATACAAAGTCATGTATTGACATTTATCTGTCACATTTTTTTGTACACAACCGGATCGGTGTTGTAATGGATAGTTTTCTCGATTTGGGTACTATAGATCATGGTCTCCGAGCCCTGGGCGGGTAAAACTAAAGACTAGAAAATAGTTAATTTTAAGATAGGTACATAGACGCGTACCTCATCAGTGGTGTAATGGTTAGCTTTCTCGCCTCGATTCAGGTAGACCATGGGTCCGAGCCCCGGGCGGGTAAAACCAACAACAATAAAATTGGTATTTGCTTCTTCTTCGCAGACTCCGCTAAGCACCCACCATTAAGGAGTAAGAGCTAAGATATAGACTGGTTGGCACGAAATCGGGATAATGTGGCAGAGTGGAACGATGTATCTACACGTGGACTGTCATTTCGGTGAGCTAGTACAATACAACTCTAACTAAGGGTATTGGCTTAGTACAAAGCGAACATCACCATCACCTCAGTGATAAATTTGTCATTTGGTGTTAATCAACAAGAAATATACATGTAATTTATTCAACTGTATTGATAGATTTTTCAAAATCAGACGTTTTCCTCATCAATGTCCTGTAATTGTTTAATAACAAAGCAATATTTTATATGTATAGTCACTTTTATTTATATTCTACGGTAAAAGTATATGATTGCAAAACAAATAGCATGAAAATGCTAATACAAATATTATCTAAATATACTCGCGTCTGCTGCTGTATATTAAATATCTGACATACAGTTACAAACATACAGTTAAAATCTTATTCTTAAGGACTATGACTTAGTAATTATAGTTCACTCCTTGAGACATGTTTACTTTGATAAAAATATAGTCAATCTGCTAGTACAACTAGTAGGTCCAACTAGTTGTAAAATTAGCACATTCATGTTCTTAACCGTGCATTGTAAACTTCCGTCGTCTACAGGGGGTCATGGCCGTAATCGTATGGTAGTTTAATTTACAACTACCTGTGTAATCAGTGCCTATCACCACTAAAGTTGTGAGTTCGAACTCCGTTCATGGCGAAGTGTACTAGATACAACATTATGTGATAAAGTTTTTCAGTGACTTGCGACATGTCAGTGGTTTCCTCCGGTTTCCTCTATCAATAAAACTGACCGCCACGATAACTAAAATATTGTTGAAAGCTGAATTAAAAACCATAAACCAAACCATCCGTCGTCTGCAAAAAATGGAGCAAACTTTCAATCAAGGTGTGGATAGCGAAGACAATCGATTTGATCATGAAAAATATACTGTACATCTGCCGTCATCCAAATTATGAGGTTTTAGGATCGGTTAGAATTGTTGTCTCTCGTTGAGTGCATGCGTAATGTCTTTTTTTGAAATATGTTATAAGAGGTTATAAAATGGCAATTTTCATATCATACCCCATAACAACACGAAACACCCATATTAGCCAGAGTGTTGATAGTGCGTGTGATATGAAAATTGACATATTATAACATATTCATCATATACTTCAAATTCCATTTAAAAAAGCGGCGAGAGAAATTTGTCTATCCTCGAAACCGGTATTTTCCGCAAATAACCCTCACTAACAGGATATATTTGTATAATATTTCTGCTATGTCTTTGTCTACAGATTATATGAAGCCAGATTCGAAGATCATCAATTCCAAAAATACCGCTAATTAACTTCAAGTGTAAGTTTTCATCAGAATATTATTCTGTAAAATCACTATTATTTGTTAATGGCAATTGATCAACATACTTTTTGTTAATCCCACATTCATCAAATGGATTCCAAATGTCATCACGATGTTTCATGAAATCTTTTTAAAACATATTGCTGTCATCCCTGAAAAATGAGGGAGCATGTATGAATAAAATGGGTGAGTATGTACGAAGGAATGAACCACTATGCTTGAGAAAAAAATTAGCGTGCACGTACGACTATAATAGGCGAGTATGCATGGATAGAATGAGCCACAAAGCTTGAGAAAAATAAGTGGGCATGTACGACAAGAATAGGCGAGTATGTACGGACAGAATGATCCACTATGGTTGCGAAAAATGAGTTGGCATGTACGACTAGAAATAGGCAAGTATGTACGGACAGAATGAGCCACTATGCTTGAGAAAACTGAGGGGCATGTGCGACTAGAATTGGCGAGTGCTTACGAACAGAATGAGCCACTAAGCTTAAGAAAACTGAGGGGCATGTGCGTCTAGAATATGCGAGTATGTACGGATAGAATGGGCGACTATGCTTGAGAAATTGAGGGGACATGTGTGACTAGAATGGACGAGTATTTACAAATACAAAGGTCCACTATGCTTGAGAAAAATAAGGGGTATGTACTTCTAGAAATAGGCGAGTATGCACGGATATAATGAGCGACTATGCTTGAGAAAAATGAGGGGGCATGCACCACTAGAATGGGCGAGCATGTACGGAGAAAAACGAGTCACTATGCTTGTGAAAAATTAGAGGGCCAGTACTACAAGACATTGGCGATTATTTATATATATGCTTGAGAAATTAAGGGGGCATGCGCCACTAGAATGGGCGAGTAGAAACTGACAGAAATGAGCATCTATGCTTGACAAAAATGAAGGGACATGAACTTCTAGGAAAAGTCGAGAATATACGGATAGAATGAGCGACTATGATTGAGAAAACTTAGGGGGCATGTGCGACTAGAATAGGCTAGTATGTACTTATCGAATGAATGACTATGCTTGAGAAAAATGAGTGGGAATGTAACACGAGAATGGACGAGTATGTACGGATAGAATGAGCAGCTATGCTTGAAGAAACCATTGTGAACTTTCCAGTTATATGTAGCAACATCCCAGCAACATCTACATATATAGTATATGTCTGCTAGATATTCCAGAATTTGGGGTGCCTATGACGATTTCCTTGATAGCGCTTTATTGATAGCAAGGAATCTGCTGAACAAATGTTCTTTGTAAAGTTATCACTTGAAAAGTTGTATGGTCATCGAGTGACTTTCTTAACCGGTACTGAATATTTGTGTTTGAAATGACCACGTGATATGTTCTGTTTGTCGTAATCATAATTCCGTCTTTTCATCATTCATGACAAATCACCTGATGTTTAACAAGAGTAATACAACGGATGCCACTAGTGGAGAAGGAACTGTCTACCCTTCCGGAGGACGTGAGCTTACCCCTATGTTTTAGTGGTGTTCGTGTTACTCAATCATTAGCAGTAACACGACAGGTACCACTAGTGAAGAAGGAACTGCTTACACTTCAGGAGGTCGTGAGCTTACCCCTATGTATTAGTGATGTTCGTGTTACCCATACACAATCTTTAGTTTTCTGTGTAGTATTTTGTCGACCACTGTTTGTTATTATTACACTTTGTCATTGTATAGTCTGTCCTTCTTCGAGAATTACGTCTTTGGATTACCAGTTAGATATATGGGAACTTTTCGTTGATTTTTATTGGTTTATGGTGTTTAACGCTACTTTCAACAATATTTCTGTAATATCGCGCCGGTCAAATTTCTTGGTGGAGGAAACTGGAGTACCCGGTGAAAATCACCGGCCTACCACAGCTCACTGACAAACTTTTTCACATAATGTTGTATCGAGTACACATCGTCATGAATGGGATTCGAACTCCCAACGTAAGTGGTGATATGCACTGATTGCATAGGTAGTTATAAATCCAACTAACATACGATCACGACCATGACGGTCCCTTTGAGAAAATGTACTCATTATAACGTTATATGATGAAGTTTGTCAGCGACCTACATTTTTGGGTCCTGTTTCTGTAGACAAGATTAAACATTGATATTATATTTTTAGTATATCTATTTCCAAGTTTAACTTGTAAAGTTACCCACACGTTCAGGCGAGATGTACAATGTGATAAGGTTTATCAGGGACTTGCACCAGGTCAGTGGTTTTCTCCGGGCACTCCGGTTTCCTCCACCAATAAAACTGACCGCCACGATATAACTGATACATTGATACACCATAAGCCACCAACCACCATCAAGGACCAATGGTTTTGGATGCTTTTTCTGTAGCCGAAATTAAACATTGATATTATAGTTTTGCTATATCTATTTCTAAGTTTAACTTGTAAAGTTACCCACAGTTCAACAAATGTACTAAGCACATTGTCCAGTAATTCTTTAATAAGAGGAAAGGCAAAACAATATCACATGGGAACTATTTACCCTTCCGGAGCACCTCAGTTGTACCTGTATAATGTTTTGTTTATCGTTGTTTGTACTTTTGTCCTCTTTCTTTTGGCCATTGCCTTGTCTTCGATTTACGGATTCTGATTATCCCCCATTGGTATCTTCACACATTTTACCCCGATACCCCGATACCCCTAACACACAAATACACAACCACTCACTTAACTGGCTTGGTACAGTCACTTAAGGTGGTACCATCCACTTCAGGTAAAATTTGATCTGCCCGCTTAATTTTCTTATTTGATTGGCAGTGTGTTTGAATATATCCTCTGTAATAAATATCAAAATTTTAACAAATTCCAACCAACAGACTCAGAGCTATTAATTCACTAGCCACATACTATAGTAGCAGCTATTCTCTCTGTGGTTTTGATCACCGAGATGCTTGAAATCTGCATACAAAGATCATATGAACAAAACGTTCAACTGATTTTAAAGAGTTATCTCCCTGTAGTGTATGGTATCCCCTTCAAAAATACAAGGTTAAACTAGTTTACTGGGCCCAAACCATAATAACTCAATTTTCTTATGATATCACGACCATTAAACAGTACAAGTAGGTAATGAGAAAATAATCAGAACACTTAACTGTACTTAAGCATCGTCATTATAATCTATTTGTTAAATATATTTGTTCATTATAATATTTGATATACATATCATGGCTACTTTGATGGTTTCGTTTCACAAGAAATTTCGCTAATTTAATGTAAAAATGATACCGTAAAAATATCACTGCACGTCGCTGAATTTGTAACAAAATATATATTATTTTGACCATTTTTGTAGGAGGTAGATTGTTCTAATTGTTTTGAAATCAAATAACTTTCAGTGTTATTGTTTCTTTTGTCAAGTGCATCATTTTAAGGCTAAAACAGAACATAAAAGGAATTTAATGAGCATACATGTACAGTCAAACCTGCTTTAGCGACCACCTTTATTAAGTACGACCTTATTTTATATAATAAAAACGTAGATATCAATATTAGTGCGCACGACGACTTTCTAAAATGACCTTCGTCAAGTACTCTGCAGTATTTGTTTTTCATTTGCAGTGGATTTCATGTTAGTTAAACTTATAATAACTAACCACCTATTAAACAAATTTTCATTGGTTCTTCTACATGTTCGAGAAAGAGAAGGGGTATGTGTATGCCTTCAGTCCCCCCCTCCCAAGCAATGACAACATGACATGCTGACAAAGAAAAAGAAATATTTACGCTTCACTTTATCAATAATATAATTAAGAAATAATCCATGGCAGACATTGTGTTATATTCATTTAACCATGGGCTGGGCCTTTATAATCGAATTTAATCCCGAGCGACAGCGAGGGGTTAAATTAACGATTATAAAGGCCCAGCCCATGGTTAAATGAATATAACACAATGGCTGCCATGGATTATTTCGATTCTAATAGGACAAATATGGCAATTTACTTGCAAAACACCGCCTATACACACAGCAATGTAGTTGGCTGTTCCGTTACCCTCCAGAACACAAAGATACGATTTCTGTCATTTCTAGATACGATTTCTGTCATTTGAGATTACTAAATGTTGTCATTGATCAACATCAATTCAAAAGAAAGGGAAAATACTACAAATCCCACTTCGACAAGGAGTCGTACACGAAGCCAAAAAAACGTCAGGATTTCTATGTTCTAAACTGGAAGTCTTCATATGACGTCATGTTGTTTACGTGCCAAAATTGTCTACAACATTTCGCGGAATTTTAATGTTCTATGGTAAATGTAGATCAGTATAACGTACACCATTTCGCGGGAGGGTACACGGAATAGCTGAATTGACAACATTACTGCGTTTGCGCTAAAAGTGTTGTTGTTGAGTATTATATAAACTGACGATAACACGGCGTCATATTAGAATACGGATTAATAAACGTATTTTTACCAAATTAAATACTGTTTTTATACTCAAAACGGCTGTATGAACAAAACAATAATGCAACAGTTAATTCCGTCACAAACATTAGATCGATTCATCAAACTCCTATGTTCCATGGCGGTACCATAGCAAACTTGAACATCGCAATAAACAAGTTGAAGTGTGTTAAACACTGCGCCTTGAAAACGTTCGAAGTCATGGTACAACACGAAATTTATGTTTACATGTTGCGACATTCCCGGCTTAGGATATGCGCTATGTACCCTGTCTGATAGCTGAATATATGTCGTAAGCCGGGAATGTCACATTGTATATCCTGTATGATAGCTGACTAACATATAATATATTTATTATCATCTTCGCCATCTCTACTTGGTTTTATTATTCAGAGATTCCCTCTTCTCTATTCCAATATGTTTTACTAACCTGACCACTCCATCGTTGTTCCCTCTACTGTTTGTATTCGGACCAACCTCTAGTTATCGCCAAGTCTCTTTTTGTTTCTAGAATATCCCCTCAACGCAAAGTTTGTATTATAATCTCCCCCTTTTCGCTACTTTACTCACAGTTTGTATTTGCTGCTATCTATAACGGTATCCTATTTTCCACCCTCTACCATGTTTTTATCTTAACCACTCCCCTTTAGCCCCATCTAATCTGTGTTCGTGGTGTCAGAGCCATCACCTACCCACCCTTGTATTCTATGTTGTATTCGGAGCATCTTCTCAACTCTGTATTTACATCCGAACTAACACCCCACTGCACACACCCACCAACCTGCCTCAAGTAAGTGACAGAGTACAACCCATGCAGGCAACCGTGAATCTACCTCAAGTGATTAACAGAGTTCACATCATACCGCAGAAAACCGTCAACCTGCATCAAGTAACAGATGGAGTACATACTCCCTTTCAGGAAACCAACAACATGTCTCAAGTAGCTGACTGTGTTCATACTTCATTGCAGAAAACCACCAACCTGCCTCAAGTAACTGATATACCCCCCGAAAACAATCGCCAACCTGCTGTAAGTTACTGGCAGAGTAAACCCCATACAGACAACCGCCAATCTGCCTCTAGTGAATAACGAAGTAGACCACACCCGCGACAACCACCCACTTTTCTGAATTAATTGACAGCGTACGCGCACGCCCTGCAGAAAACCGCCAACATGTATCAAGTTACTGACAGATTGGACACACCTATCCCTGCAGACAACCGCCAATCTGTCTTAAATAATCGCCAATCTGCCTCACGCAACTGACAGACAACGTTCAACCTGTGTCAAGTAACTGACAGACTTAATACCAACTGCAGGTGACCGCCACCCTGCCTCAAGTAACTGATAGATTAGACACACTCTTGCAGACAATCGACAATGTGCCGTAGGTAACTGGCTTAGTACGCCCATTAGAGACATCGTCCAATCTGCCGCCATACTACCTCAAGTAACTGACAGAGTACACACACGCCATGCAGACAACCACCAACATGCGTCAAGCTACTGACAGATTGGACACACCTACCCCTGCAGAAAACCGCCAAATTGTTTTAAGTAACTGACAGAGTACAACCATGCAGACAACCGCCAACCTGCATCAAGTAACTGGCAGAGTACAATCCTGCAGACAACTGCCAATCTGTGTCACGTAACTGACAGAGTTCGCACCCACTGTATGTGACCGCCATCCTGCCTCAAGTAACTGAAAGATTACACACACACCTGCAGACAATCGACAATCTACCATCAGTAACTGACAATACACCCCTTGAAGACATCCGCCAATCTTCCTCAAAGGAATGACCGAGTACACCCATCTACAGACAATTGCAAACACAGAGAATACACTTCCTGTTGACAGACAACCGCAAACCAGCGTCAAGTAAATGACAGAGTACACACTCCATGCAGATAACGTCCAACCAGCGTCAAGTAAATGACAGAGTACACACTCACTGCAGATAACCGCAAACCTGCGTCAAATAAATGACAGAGTACACATTCCATGTAGACAACCGCCAACCTGCGTCAAATAAATGACAGAGTACACATACCCTGCAGATAACCGCCAACCAGCGTCAAGTCAATGACAGAATACACACACCCTGCAGACAACCGCCAGCCTG